>LFZO01000254.1:0-49238 GCA_001578225.1 Pseudocercospora musae | reverse complement strand
TAGGTCTTATATCTCTAATAGGAAGGGTTATTCCCTATCTTTATATAGGTATACATTTTCCTTTATACCTAATACAAGAGGTACAATTCATCTCTTATATGCCTATCTTTATCTTACATTGCCGTAGGCTCCTGCCCTAGTCTCCTAAACTAGTTCTATCCTAGATTATATAGCTATAGATTAGGCTGTTGCCTACTAGCTCTTTCTTACAAAGTATCTAGCCCTAAACTATAGGGTCTCTCTATTGCTATTCGGTCTCTTAAGTATTATAGACTAAGTACTAAACTTATAGCTACTTCCCTCTAGTTTTCCTTTACCTTTAAGCCTATAGGCTTATAATGTCTTACCCGGGCTTATAACCTATTAAGCATTGTTACGTAGGCGGAGGAGAGTAGGCATACTAAGGGACCTAATTCGTAGTAGATGAAAAGGATAAAGGTCTATCTAAGACTACAAACACAAAGATAAAGGAGAATTGCCCCTAAGCTAGGCCCAATTAGGCTAGCTAGCCTAGACAACACTAAGAGACAACTAGACAGAGAGAGTCTATTTCCAATAGTATATATAAATAATAATATTCTCTATCTTAATATTTTATAATTCCTACCTTTCTATTTTTCGCTATAAACCTATTTAATATTTATAGATAAATCTAGATAAACTTCTAGTTCCCTAAAATTAGATCCGAATAATTAGGTTAGGTTCGGGTTTTAACCTAAATCTAACCTAACCTAACCTACTAGGATATCTAGAAGGTTTTTTATATATACTTAGTTTCCTTCTTAGATACTATATAGCTATAACCTATATAGGCTAGATAGCTCTAGAATAGGAGAATAAACTATCTATCTATCTATATTTTAATTCTAAAAATTAGTAGTCTAAGAGATAGTAAAAGCGAAAAAAGTTATATATTTAAAATTTAGATAAAGGGAGCACTCGCCGTCGAGGGGGAAATTTTTGAATACATAGCTATGTAGATTCTACGATGTAACGATACGCAAAAATAGGCGTAAAGCTAATTGTATCCACTAGAACCGCTAGATGCTCCCCTTTCACAACACTTGCTCCGGTACCTTGCATAGCTCGTCTACCAGATGTATCTCGTCTCACATCTACCACCGAACCGCTCGCACACACGGCTTCCGCCATGACGACCCGCTATACAGACGAAGAATGGAGCAAAATCATAGCAGACGCGGAGAAAAGGTTCAAAGCAAATGGAAGCAAGAAATATCCCATACCAGAAATTGGAAGCGAGGACTTCACAAGAACAGTGGATCATACACTCTTGAAGCTCGATGCGAAGAGTAATCAGTTCGACGACCTTTGCGCTGAGGCCAGAATAAACAAATTCGCGGTATGGTTTGGATACAAGAACCTCCTCCCTCCCATTGCTGACCGTCCAGAACGTCTGTGTCCGTCCAAATTGGGTACAAAAATGCGTCACAGACCTAAAGGGAAGCGGAGTGTCCGTCGCAAGCGTAGTAGGTTTCCACGAAGGAACTTATGACCTCTCTGAAAAACTATCGTACATCCAACCCTCCCCCTTCTCCATCTCACCCCTCCTCTGATCGTTTCCTCCCAGAGACGTCAAACTCTCCCTCACCTCCGGCGCAGCCGAACTCGACATCGTAATAAACTGGCCCGACCTCCAAAAGAAACAGTATTCGAAAATCTACACCGAACTCTGCACACTCCGAACCTCAGCCCCACCACCAGTTCTCCTAAAACTGATATTGGAAACCTCTCAACTCTCTCCCTCAGAAATCATAACAGGATGCGTCTTGGCTAGCTATGCGAACTTCGATTTCGTAAAGACTTCGACTGGATTTTGTGGAGGTGGGGCTAAAGAGGAAGATGTTAGGTTGATGAAACTCTGTTGCCAGCACATGAGACAGGGACAGGGAAATAAGGAGATGAGGGTGAAGGCTAGTGGTGGGATTCGGACGTTGGAGGATGCGGTGAAGATGTTAGAAGCTGGGGCGAGTCGATTGGGCACGAGTGGGGGTGTTTGGATTGCAAAGGAGGCGAGGGAGAGGGTTGAATGGGTAAAGAATGGAGGAGAGGGTGACAGGCCTGGGATGGCGACGAGGTTGTTTACAGATTATTAGGGATGGAACGGGAGGAAAGAATTGGGTTGTGGGTGAGGCGGGTCTGAGCTGTGTGACACAGTATGGGCCTTGTTGCAGATGTCTAGCGGTCAACTACACGAGAAGCTACTGGACTGGTAGCTATGCACCAGTGAGCTCGAGAATGTCTGCAAAATTGCATCTTAAGAACAGTCCCGACCCCGCTGAGCATATATAACGCCGGATCAGCGTGGTGGCTGCCAATGTCAAACACCTTGTGCAAATGTCCTTCGGCAGGCGGACGGCGTTGGTTGAAACAGCGTGAATGCATTACTACACTATGCCGATGTGAAAGCACCACGTGATATACCGCTAAACAGCGTCATGGACTTGGGGCGACGATGAAGAGACGAGAATATATGCATCTTTTTGAGATTCGTCCTTTTTGATTTTTGCATAGACGATACAGTCTGCAGACCCCAATGCAAGGGTAGGACTCCTCGATGCACTGCCTTCTAGGTCCTCGCTCTAAGCTCGCTGGAACGGTATATGCGATCTCACCTCCAATGCACATACGTGTTTCACTCCAGTAACGCCCATAATAATCCGTCATATCATGTCCAGCGTCTTGTCAAAAAGCATGAAGGTGAGGAGTCGATTTCGATTTTCGAGGCTACAGCATGGATGGCTCTACGCTGAAGCCGAGAAGAGGTGGTGTCATCCATACCCCGTCTACCTCTTTCCCTTCCATCGCGATGATAATATCGGGTCGTCTACTTTCTCCGGAAAGAGCAGCCCTCAGTGAGACGGGCCTTGCCACCGGTTGGCTGGCAGAGCACCTGCGAGCAGCCGGCGCAGACGACGACGGTTTGTGCGTGCGAGAAAACGGTGGTGATGGTGAAGCAGCCGGGGCACTTGACGTCCATGAAGAAGGAGCGTGGGCCTGGGACGAGAGTCTGGTGTGTGCGTTAGTGTCGAGGTTGGTCCTTGCGGGAGATATGGCGATGAAAATACCTTCAGCTTGTGCTTGCGGGCCTCAGCTTGAGGGGTTGGGTTGAGAAGATCGACTGCGAGAACCTGAAAGTTTCCGTGTCAGCGTGTATTCATTTCTTGGTATGTCCCGCTGCATTTGGCATGTATTCGCCGCTGATCATGCATTCTCTCGCGGTCCAGAAATGCCCTCGCCGCTGTCGTGTGCCTCCTCTTCAGGGTGCTCGCCACTAAGCGCTCAGAGATCGGGGACGTACCATGTTGGTGGTATTGAGATGGAAGTCGAGTTATTCGGCGTGTGTTCGATGTTTCCGCAGTGGTTGCTTGTCGTTCTGCGATGCGTGCGCTGGAGCGGGCGGTGATGTTCAAAGACGATTGCAAAGGCGGAGTCGAATTTGAACTTCGCCAAGCCAGCAAAAGCTAGTGCTGGAATTTCGCCAAGTCCAGCCAGGGTGGCGGAAGTCGCAGCGACCAATATATTAAAGAAAGCTTCACTCACTCTCCACCATTCACGAACACTCGTTGTGATGATTCGTCACTTTACTTGAATGCGAGATATGAGCAATACACAGTCATGTTGATCCGCGATGTCTCGTGCATCAAAGCAAAGGAGTGTGTTGTGATTAGATCGCTGCCGTCTAGCTATACTCCCAAATATTCCCTTTCTTCGCCGCATCGATTGTAATGGGCACAGGACACATGACTGCCGAAAATCGCTCTCGTGCCTCAGAAGCCACCTGCTCTCTTCCCTTACGCCTAGCCTTATGACAGATCTCCCCGAGATCGCCCCCGAATCGCCATCGCTAAATGCTTACACAGCTTCTCATGAAAGCGCACCGAGGCCAACTACTAAAACAGCACCCTGAAAATGCTACTGGTAGTATCCCACCACTATCTGCAGTATTAGGACAAGAGTATACGATGCGGAGAGGAAGTATATTGGATGATGACTCTGATCCTGTAGGGTACCCTGAGGTGATAAGTCTTAGTTCGTAAGCCGTCGTCAAAGGACACCCTCTCTCAGAAGAGGGGTCGTAGGGGTAAGGAGCGTAGCAGTTTGGATTTTGGTTGGTTGGTCGCGAGGTGAATGGACTAATGCACACGGCCGTTCCTGTTGTGTAACCCTCGTAGAACGCTGCCCAGAATCTGAGTACACCCACGAGCGGAGACGACATCGAGAGCGGAAGAGGTCACTTGGGTCTCTTGTGAGCCGTTGCATCGCACGAGTGGGCGGGTCATCCGCAATTCTTGTGCCGCGAAGTCTTGCTGCTGCTGCTGCTGCTTGCCGTTGTGTACTCGCCCTCAGGGTCCCATTGCTCTGGTTGGAAATCAGGGTTCATGAAGTGGGCTTGATTGAAATGAGAGCTGTAGCTGTCAGTGCGGGATCTTGACAAGGGTTGTCGATGTTGTACTCACTTCCTGAAGATCGAGGTCTGGAACGGCATTTGTGAAGTAGCTTGCATAAAGTCGGGCTCATAGTTCCATGCAGACATTCTAAATGGACCGCCACCGAGCTGCGATTGCAGTTCATGATGGCCGATATGTGCCTGTGCCATTGCAGCAGCAGGTCGCATTGCCATCTCATGTGTCAGCTGAGTTGGAGGTGGTACCATCTGAGTAGGTGAGCTGCCAGAGACGTAGACTGGTTGAGATGGCATGGACTGCGGCTGAGCAGCCGGCGCGGAAGACGTCTGTACTGCCGGCGTGCACGCTGACACAGGAGCGGATGCAGAGAAAGTGAAGTCCGTAGAGTAGCTCGACGGCATTCCCCACGCCTGCTGAGGTTGATGCGCGTAAGACATGCCCGGGATGGTCATGAGGAAGTCCGGCATAGCCGAGACACCCAGGTCGTACGCCGGTTCCTGATGCGTCTGAGTTCCGAACTGTAAGTAAGTTGGCACAGGAGCTGGCGGTGGAGGAGGTGCTGGTAGATCTTCTGGCTTGTAGAGAAGGTCGTAGTGGCCGCTGCATAAGAGTCAGTAGGTCATGATGACAAGTCAACAGTTCACCCACGGTCTGTAGAGCAGTCTCACGCTGCCCAGTGTGTAACCTCCGTGAGTGACAGGGTCGAAGCGGTGCATGGTGACCTGATCGCCTTCGCTGCGGTCCAAGTAGAGCACCTCGAGACTGATGGCAGCGGGTGCAAGGAAGGCGTCTTTGAGTGCACTCAGTCCGACGTGCTCAATCTCGGCTGCTACAGGGAGGATCTGGTCCTTGCAGTATTGGTCGACGGTCTGTCCTAGAAGCCAAGGAGCATAGTCGGCCTCACGTGTAGTCATCCATGCTGCAGTGAGGGTCTGTATTAATTAGCCCTTGACCATCAAAGTGGATGCTCGTCGACACTCACTCTCAGATGCGAGATGATGTAGTCCTGGACCATGTCTTCGTTGAATCTCTCCAACAGAAGTGCAACGGCGTCCTGGTTCTCGTTGAGTGCATTCGCAAGTTCTCGCAACAGCTCATAGGTCGTATCGGCAAAGTCCTCAAAGACCATCTGGCTGAAGCCTGCTTGAAGCACAACATTGCCTAGTGATCGCAGCCGTGCTTCCTCCATGCCGAATCTGTTCCCGTCCCCATGATGAATGAGAGCCTCAAAATAGCCAAAAGCAACAGCTTGATTCAGCGTCAGCGTGACATCGGGCGCATTGACACCACCACCAAAATCGACCTACCTCTCCATCCACACTTCCCATCACCGCGAACGGTCCTGTAGTACGAATATTTCTGAGGCAGGGTCTGTCTTGGTCAGTCTGGCTCTCATGTCTGCTGCCGAATCTGGACGTACCTGCGTCTTAGCTTGATACACGGGGTCCGCCGACGCGTACTCCGTCGTGATAGCCGTGCTCGGTTGGCGTTGACCTACAAGCGGCCCCTGTTGTTGATCATCACGGTCAGTGCTTGGAAGTTATCCATCGCCATCGTCCACGACGACACGACCCGAAGCCGTAACTCTAAATGACGCACATTATGGCCTCAGGCGAAGGGGCTAGAAAAGGACAACATACAGTGACCGGCGCTTCATACTCGTTGCTCGCCTTCTGAAACTGAGCGAGCTCCTCCTCGCTCATCTGATGACTGCCTTGAGACATCGTGCGAGGCTGCTCTTGTCGAGGTTGAGTGCGAGGGCGGTGCGGGAGGCTGGATGGGTGAAGGTGTCGGGAGTTTGGGTACTGATAGCCCGCGCCGGCGGCCGCTAAAC
Organism: Pseudocercospora musae; assembly: GCA_001578225.1. NCBI lineage: Eukaryota > Fungi > Ascomycota > Dothideomycetes > Mycosphaerellales > Mycosphaerellaceae > Pseudocercospora > Pseudocercospora musae. Next base: position 42,977 of record LFZO01000254.1, on the reverse strand, counting down.
TGAGCTGTGTCTGCTGGTCTGCAGGGCTCGGAGTGTGGTGCTGATGCTGCAACGGCAACTGCAGCGGTGGGTACGCCAGCGACGCGTGTGCTGGGTCATGATAGAGCTGCGAATGCTGCAAGTGGTGGTGAGGTTGAGGTTGGTGTTGCTGATAGTAATTTGTCGCGGCAACGACGCTGGCCTGCCGATGGTTGATCATTTCACCCAAGCAAGCAAGCTTTCGTCTAAAGCAGCGGAGCGGGGCACTTGGTTTGCTGCGACTTCTGCTGGCGCTGGCTTTGGCAAATCGAATGAATTCCGAACATGTATCGCTGTCACTGTCGTCCTGTTGCTGACTTCAGTCGGTGCGCATGGGAGACGTGCCTGTGTTGCTGTGCTGTCAAGTGCGTTCTGGCGATCGGATCCCACGTCGCAATGTCGAATGGGATTGTAGATCGATTGGTCTGGCTCCGTACAACTGCGTGGGCGCACTGGAATGGGAATGAGGGAAGAAGCTCCGTTATGATGCACGTCGTGTTGTGTCGTCGGGACGACTGCTGGCGGACTGTCGATGTTCGTGCCGTCGGCGAAATAGGTGTGCGCATACGCATATACAAGCATGCACACGCCCGCGGCTGAAGCTGTACCAGGCGTATAGTTCTTGATTAAGGTCAGACACGCCGACCCAGACAGCGAAAAGGGAAAGAAGCAGAAGCGTCGATGCAGGTAACGAGCAAACGAAGAGCAGCAGGCTAAGCAGCTATCTCAATCACCAAGGTAGAGTAGACAGACCAGACCCGCGCCCCAAAAGTAGATGACCAGCAGGCTGGCTCACCTTGCTCGGAGGCTCGGACTGCACCGCGCTGCGCACGAAACAAAGGGTGCTGCAATGTCTTCCTTGCTGTAGAGTAACCTTCCAAACCGACCGGGGTCAGCAGAACCACTGCACGCTTGCAGCAGCAGCCGGACGGTGCAGCACCACCAGCAGATATACGTTCCAGCAGATTCCGACTCGCGCCAGATCCCAGGTCCACCCGCAGTCCACAGATGACCAGCTCGCCAGCCGCCACCGGGCCCAAGTGCTATCGATCATGCCAGGTACCAAATGCGCTCTCCATTTTCCGACCAGGGACGCAGCGCCATGATACCTATTGCGACTTCCCTGAGAGATCACGCATTGGCTTGCCGCAACAAGCGCGTCGAGCATAGATCTCGTGGGCCATGGAGAGAACGAGAAATGAAGGCATGCCAGCGCCTCTTTTTCCCCCTTATCTAGGACTGCCCTTTCTCCTAGGCATAGGCCCTTATCTGGCCCCAGAGCTCTGTTCATGAACGACACCAAGCCTACCATCGTCGTCCGCTTCAACGGTAAGCAAGCGCTAGCCATGAGCACTGAGCATGAATGCCCGGATTTCGTGTATCAGAAAGTCAGGGTGCAGGGTGCATAGGATGAGCTGCGTAGCCCGTTTCGGTTACAGAGCAGAGCTGGTCCAATGAATCGTCCGATGGCGTATCTGCAGGCACTAGGTAGGGTGTCGAATGCCATCTGCAACAGACTCGAGATCAAGTCCAGCCATCACGCAACACAGGAGACCGACGCTAGACAATTAGGCAACGAAGCTGAAGGAGAGGGCGAATGATGGTCTCAATTCTTGCCAGTAATCCCGTCAGGTGGGCAGTATTCTCTTGCGTGTGGGCAACAAGCGCGCGCAGTCGCAAGCGACGAACATTGATTGAGTGCCACTTGGTCGCGCAAAGCCGACGCCTCATTCAGTCAAGAAAGACATGTGCATCGTCCTGCCAATGCCAGGAGATTGGTGCCGAGTACCATTAAAGATGCGAAACAGATAGATAGACCACTTTAGGCGTGCAGGACTACTCGTGTGCATCATCAACAGGGCATCGACAGGGCGACGGCATGGATTCTGTTCGCAAGATTTGGTAGACGCTGTAGATTTTGATCAGTCGCGTACGCCATCCACACCGAGCGGACGGATGAAGTCCAGCCGTACGGATCCCGGCTGCAGATTTCGCTTGTGTAGCACATCAGCAAGGATCATTGATTCGACATGGGGCCGTCTAGCTGCAGCGCGGATAGATGCCGCGGAAGGCAAACGTGAGAACGACCGATGGTAAAGATGTGGTCATTGATCTCATCACTCCCCACGTTGTCGAGGACCATCTATGCTACACACGCCGGGTCAATAATCTGCTGGGTTTCTCATGTATGTTTCCGGCGCAAGGAAGCGAATCCACAGCTCGCTCGCCCGCCCTTCCTAGCTCTGTGTGACGAGCAAGCATGCCGCCGAGTATATCCGTAAAGTGGAGCACGGAAACACCTTGCGCGAGGACAAGATATGGGAGGGCCCAGTGCGACGGCATTCTTCAGCCATGGTCAAGCGCTTCGTATCGCTCTAGGGCGACTCGAGTGACAATGATACGCCATCCTGCACTGTAGACTATCGCTGGAAAAGAGGCAGACGCGACAATCGGAGGGCGTCTTCCAAATGTTTTCTACTTCGAGCGCACCTCATGCAAGTCATTTTGGAGCACGGTGGCCCTTCCTCTTGCCAGGCACAAGTGGTCGCGACGGAGCTTCGTAGAGGTCTGACGCTATTGGCGGCAGTAAGCCGGCTCCGTCGTCTGTCTTGAAGTCGCCCTCATTGAGCACGACCTTTGACAGCGAATGTATGGCCGAGGTCCAGTCCGCCACCGCATGCATCCGGTCGAGATCAGCCCGACTCTCGATCTCTACAGTCCCGGCTCCTTGGTTGATCTTACCACGCAGCTTCTTATCCATGATGAGGAAGCCCACGATATCCTGAACTTCGGGTATTGAGATGTTCAGTCGCTTGGCGATGAACTCGAGGCGGAATCGAGTGTATGGTGCGACGAGTTTGACCACCGCCTTGGTGCGCATATTGCGAGTGACCTCGTCGATGTTCTCCGCAATGAACGGATCAGCAAGGAGGTCCTTGTTCTTTTGAAGCACCGTCTCATATTGATGAATGTCATCACGCTGATATGCGTCTACCAGTTCCGTCATAGCTGCAATTCGAGGGTCATTCTTGTATGGCTTGGTTTCTTGTGAGTCGAACGGATTAATGTCCGAACCCATCAGCATCGTCGTCAACACCAGATACTTGAGCACCTGTATCCGCTGCAACGAACCCGCTTCGTCGTAGTTTCTGAACGATTCGAAGAAGTCGCTCTGGGCGCTCTTCCAATTCTCTGGAGAAAAATCATCAGCTCACATGAATACCTGCAGGGCATCCCTTGCATGCCTACCTTCAGACATGTGCATCTTGCCACCACACTCGCGGATGATGCCCATGATCTTTGGATGTGGAACCGCCGAGCGCACCCTCAGTGCTCGCTGATATAGGCCCTGTAGTACCAATGAGTCTCGATACGCGCGCAACGTGGTCAGCGATTTGTCATACCTTTAGCCGCTTGTTGTTCCGTGTCTCGGCATACATCTGAATCTCCAGCGCGTAGGCCTCCATGGAATATGTGCCTTTGCTCGGGTCGTCTGTTCCATCCTCACGCTTGCAAGCTTTGTGGAGCTCGCGCACCTTTCCAGTGAGCCGATCGTAGTCCTTCTGCGCAAGCCAAAGTCGCGCAAGCTTCGTGTTGGTGGACAGCCATAAGCGCTCATTATTGGTGGCCTGGAATGATTCGAGTGTCTTGGAGTAGAAGTGCTCCATGCACTGGTTGGCCGCCTCGTCCTCGGCGTTCTTCTCGATGAAGTCCAGCATGTTGTTGATTGATTTCTCCGAGTAATTTCGGGTGACTGCAGATTTGACATATGTCAAGAGCTCGGTGTAGTGTTTGACGGCCTAGGTATCACACCATCAGCCATTTCTCCTCTCCTCCTTGCAATGTCCGTCACTAACATCATCGTATCTTCCGAGTTTGAACTCGAGCTTGATCGCCTGCTTCAGGCCCTTGAAACCCCAGTCGCCTTTCTCTGGTTCAAGCGCTGGCACGGCTAGAAACTCATCGATCGCCTCTTCTGGGTTGTCTGCCTTCATCTGCTTGGCATTGTAGTATTTGTTCTCGACATCAACATCGCCACCCTCATCCGCGTCATCTTCGTCCTCATACTCGAAGTCGTAGCTGGTCATGCCATTAGAAAAGCCACTGAAGATGGATGCTCGTATGCTCACTTCTCCTCATCAGAGGCCTGCATGAAATCGTCGTCGTCCGACATGGTGGCGCCTGCTCAATCGAACGATGAGCAGCTGTCGATGGAAATGCTCCAGAGAGTGGCTATGCTCAGCGACGGCGGTGGTGGTGTGTATAACACGAGGCGAATTCGATGTTTCGATGTTCGCAGGGAAGCTTAAACTGTCAAAGTTCATGGCCATGGTAGGCCATACCCCACAATCACGGCTGGCCCCGCTGCCGATGGCCCTGCACTCGCCACAATCTGTCTTCTTCCAATTTCTCGACATCCTCACCATCACCACATATCGCTTGGACATCACCAACATGGGTGGAGATCTCAACTTGAAGAAGTCATGGCATCCGGCGCTGATGAGCAATCAGCGACGGGTGTATAACGAAGAGTTGAAGGCCTTAGAAGAGCGCAAAAAGACGGAACAGGTGCTCAAGGAACGTGCGGAGGAACGAGCGATCCAGGAACTCGAGCGATTGCAGGAGGCAGCAGGCGGCAAGAAACGAGTAGACAAGGTCGACTGGATGTACAATGGTCCAGGGTCCGGTGATCCAGGCGCAGGCGGAGTCACTGAAGAAATGGAGGGCTATCTGCTCGGAAAGCGCAGGCTCGATGGGCTGGTGAAGCGCAACGAAGGAGATGCGCTCAAAAAGGATGCACCACAAGACGGTTTCATGGCGCTGAACTCGAACGCCAATTCTGCCCGAGATATCCAGTCCAAGGTCTCTAACGACCCGATGCTTGCTATCAAGAAGCAGGAGCAAGCGGCTTACGAGGCCATGATGAACGACCCTGTACGCAGGCGACAGCTCCTTGCAGCTGCAGGCAAAGGACCTGACGAGAGCCATGATAAGGATAATGACAAGGAGAGACGGCATCGGCACCACCGGAGCCACAGACACAAGCACCGCGATGACGATGAGGACGAGGATAGACACAGACGGAAGCGTAGGAGGCACAGCGACGACTATGAAGAAGACAGGCGTGAGCGACGGCATAGATCCGATCGACACCGGAGAAGGTCTCGGTCGCGAGATCCCTCTCGACCGCGGTCACCCCACTTTCGTAGACGGGATGGTCATGATCGCGACGATAGGAGGCGAAACCGCAGTCGCCGAGATACGCCTTCACGATCTCGCTCGCCGCCACGAAAACGATATCCAGACCAACGTGGGGACCGCCGAAAGTCCTACCCGAGTCCTAGACGCTCTGGATCTTCAGGCTCGCGGTCACGGTCAAGGTCTCCCTACAGACCACGAGATGACCGCTCGCGCCGAGAGGATCGTGACTCGACATGTTCGCGCGCAAGAAATGAGAAGCCATATCGATCACCACCTGAAGAGGAGAACGACTCCCTGGCGGATGCTGGGAAGCAGCGAAAGCTAGCTGAAATGATGAGTAATGCGACCGAGATGGAAAGTGAGAGGAAGACGCGGCTGACAGAGTTGGAGGGGAAAGAGGCAAAGCAAAGGGAAAAAGAGGATCGCAAACGCTCAGAGACCGGCAAGTTCATCAGCAGCGTCAGGCGCGATGCTGAGGGTGTTGACATGGGCCGGCGCTTGAAATGCTCGGCTCGCTCCAACGACGACTGAGCCGGGTGCTATTCCACTACCAATGAGAGCATTTTCAATAATGCCAAATCGGAAGCAACCCTCGTGGCAGCAGTTGCCAAATCTTTATCGCAAGCTCTGGCTGCTCATTAGCACTTCCTTCTTGCAAAGCATTACAGTACAAAGCACACTTCCGCGGCGGGTCGTTTTGCAACGTCAATAAGTAGTCCTCCTGCACGTGCAGGTGAGCGCCTTTCCTGCGCGTGTCAGTTTCACCACACAAGGTACAAAGGCTCATCAAGCTTTTCTCACAACATCTGAAGAGACCCTCCCGCATACCACACCGAAATATGTTTTCGTTATGTCTCTGCCGTCGATTAGTAATAAGTGTCTGCTCGTGCCGTGCTCAGGATTCGCTTGAAGATGTAAATTGGAATCCGAATTGGACCGCCGACAACAAGCAAGGATCGGACCGAGAGCGAGTCTATTGCCAACTTTAGCCAAAGCCTTGGAAAGCGAGTTTGGTGGTGCACGGGCAGGAATTGGATGGCGTCGGGGCATTGCAAGCAACCTTGTGAATAGCAACCTTCCAGGGCCAGGCCGGCAACGTTGCGGCGTTCAGCACGCACTTGTGCAGCGCAGCAAGATACACACGTACACTCGGCCAACTCCCAGCTTTTCCTCTTCTATCCATCACTGACCATCATCGGTCCAGCTTGATCGCCTGTACCGCGGACCCTGGCATTCGGTGGCTGTCTTGTGCAACGATCAGCCGTCTTCGCACGCCGAGCCCATCTTGATTGGGATTGCCCGAGTATTACCTCATTGCCCGGATTTCCACTGCTTGCTAGACGTTGCTTCGGCGCGTTGCGCTCCGGGAAGCAACTAGACATCGCCATCTTCCTCCTCGCCATACCCTCACCGAGACCCAGCCGCAACATCTCGAATCAGCTTTCACGCTTCGGCGCCAGCAAACCTGCGGAACGACTGCGGCCAGAGCGCGCGCGCGCAAGAGGAGATCATCCTAACACCTTCACATCCTACCTGTAACGCCGACGAACAACAAAAATCATGCCGCTCTGTGGGGGAACCAAGACTGTGCAGCGAAAGCTGGTACTTCTGTATGGACATGAAAAACTAAGCGCATGGAGTAGACATTGAAGACTGACGCGGCAATTGACAGAGGCGACGGAGCCTGCGGCAAGACATCACTACTCAATGTCTTCACGAGAGGATACTTTCCGACAGTATAGTAAGCGCTATCGCATGCTTCAATCCTGCGAGGCATGATCTCTAACAAGAATGCCTTAGCGAACCTACCGTATTCGAAAATTACGTCCACGACATTTTCATCGACAATGTTCACGTGGAATTGTCCCTATGGGATACTGCAGGGCAAGAAGAATTCGACCGATTGCGATCCCTCTCCTACGATGATACGCACGCCATTATGCTCTGCTTCAGCGTCGATTCACCCGATTCCCTTGAGAACGTAGAAAGTAAATGGGTTGGCGAGATTGCAGAGAACTGCCCAGGCGTGAAACTTGTCCTGGTCGCGCTGAAGTGCGACCTGCGGGAACAGAAAGACGATGAGGACACAGATGCGCAACATGAGCCCAAGCGGCCCATGATTGACTACAAGGCCGGTTTGGCTGTTGCTGAGAAGATCAAGGCGTTGAGATATCTTGGTGAGCTGAAATTTTCTTCGACTCTGCGACATGTCTCAAATCTAGCGGATAAAGCCTTGAAGTGTCTCATACTAATCCTTAAACCAACAGAATGCTCCGCGATGAAGAACCGAGGAGTGAACGAGGCTTTCACCGAGGCAGCACGCGTGGCATTACAGGTCAAGAACGTCAAAGGCGACAAGTCGACTAAGAGCTGCAATGTCATGTAAATGCGACTTCCACAGGCGACACGTGTGCAGCATGACCGACACCGAATCGTACGAACGAACGACATATCCGACTTTCTCTTGCGCGCGCGCGCCGACATCTCATTATACCCACGAATGCTACCCGCGATTATTTTGCTTTTCGATATTGTTTGCTGAGCTGTTCATACATGCGAAGGCGTTTGGGGCGTTAAATCATGGTCTTTCTGCTTCTGCACTTGTGGAAAGACAACATGTACCGGAAGAGAATGTGGCATGGGTAGCTAGCAGCTTCGGACGCTTGGACGGACCATGGGAGAGGTGAAAATTCATTGTACTTGGAGCGTGGACGGGGGGGCTTTGGAAGCGTGGAGGAGGCATTTGAGCTTGTGGTAAGCCTGGACAGGTATGTGACCAATGCCACACAAAATTGGCTTGAGCACTGCACTACCGCATCTTGTGTCATTTCTTAGATCAAAGGACTGGTGTGACATGCGCGCAGCGTTGAATTGGGCATAGCAGCTGAGTTTCCGACAGGCTTAGCCAGTTTGTCACACATGCATGTGATAACCAGGTCCTCGGATCCCCAAAGTATTGACTTGCAGGCGCAGAATGACTGCAGCTGCAGCAGTCATTCACCTAAAATGCTCTACATCCTTGCTGTTCGGTCAAGGATGGTAAGCGCGTGAAGAAGACCGACTCGAGTTGATTACATATTCGGACGAACTCGGCACTGCATGTGCCAAGCCGTCATCATCTGTAACTGGTTTATGCAGCCTCACTTCAGAATCTCGAATATCACCATCACTCATTTCGAAAATGAACTATGGTATATAGGGGATATACGCAATACGACGGAAGTGGGGCTTGCTGCTCATGACGATGCAGCAGCTCTCGAAGCGGGGTGAGCTTTTGGCAGGAGTGAGGAGGGAGTGGGAAATGTGCAGCTCTTCGACGAGAGAGAGAGAGAGAGAGCAGAGGAAACAAGATACCTGAAGGCTGATCATGCTACTCCAAGGCAGCGCGCAAAGCGCATACGGTACCCGAGCTTGCCGACGACCGCCATTTGACTTCACATCTACACCTCTCTCCTTACCTTTACTTCTCTCGTCTCATCACCATTACATCCCTGTCTAGAAAGAACACATCCCAAAATGGCACAAGCAACCCACCCGGGCCGCCTGCACAACAAAGTCGCCATCATCACAGGTGGCGGCATGGGTTTGGGCGAAGGCATAGTTCGAAAATTCGTCCACGAGGGCTGTTGTGTTGTGATCTTCGAATTGGATCCTAGTGCAGGAACAAAAGTCGCATCGACTCTTCCTCTAGACCGGATTCATCTGTTCACGGGAAATGTCACGAATGAGAACCATTGGAAAGAAGCATTGAAATGTGCGGTCGATGCGTTTGGACGACTGGATGTTGTCGTTAATAACGCGGGGGTGGTGCATAATGCTCAGGTAAGTGAGATTGAAAGGATGGAAATGGAAAGGGAGGTGATGTTGATGTTCATGAGATATAGCCCTCTCCGACGGTGCCGAGAACTGAATACGACAGAATCATGGAAGTCAACGTCTCACCTCTCTACCTCAGTTCCAAGGTTATCGGACCGTACTTTCAATCGCAAAAATCTGGATGTTTCGTTAATATTTCTTCCATCTCCGCTCCCCGTCCTCGGCCAAATCTGGTTTGGTACGCAGGTTCCAAAGGTGCCGTGACAGCTATTACGAAGGGTTTGGCTGCGGAGTTCGCAAAAGATGGGATCAGGTGTAATGCCATTTGTCCTGTTGCTGCTGATACGGGGATGATGAAGAGTGTGCTTGGTGGGGAGGATACGCCTGAGGGAAGGACTGTTCTTGTGAAGGGGATTCCGATGGGGAGGGTTGCTACGCCGGAGGTAAGTGATTGGTGCAGTGCATAGACTCTGTCAAAGGAGACCTGTTGGGGTCTTGGGACCAGATCAAGCAGTCTGAGGTGGCCCTTCTTCTTTGAGACACTTGCTAACCTCCTTTGCCCTGGCTTTTAGGATGTTGGAAATGCGGCTTGTTTCTTGGCCAGTGATGAGGCGAGCTTCATTACTGGAGTGGATTTGCCGGTTGATGGTGGTAGGGCGTTGATGTAAGCTGCGATTCTGATGTCTTGCTTAAGGTCAGTCTACGCAATCCCCCACTGAGAGATGGACATGTGCTGACTGCGTATTGTGTACTTGTACAGACTCGAAAGGAGATTTGCAGCTCTCATGTTGCACAGCAGGATGTCGTTAGCTCCCGTAGTTGCTGAGACGAAGGCAGCTGACTTGCGACCTGCCTTTATTCTCCAGCCTTGCATTTGACACTTTCCGACATATCACGTAATTGCTCATGAACCACAATCAGAAGTCATGCACATACCCCTATGAGGCTGACGGAAACTTACTTAGAAGGATCACACTGCTTTCAGAAAGTGGTGTAGACTTGAAGTCTTACGACAGAGTCGAATGAGGTCACTGGTTGTGGCAGGCAGGCTGTAGAAAAAGCTGTGGCGACATTGTATATCGATGTGAGTTTGACTATGGCCCATCACTAGCCGATTGGAGACTATAGAAGTCTTCCTTCGTCAGGTCCAATTTATGGAAGCAGTACCGCACGCTACAAGGCCCAGGCGCGTGGCCAGCTGGTCTTGATACCTACTTGCCATCGGTCATCTACTGGACGCCGCAGGAGCACGATGGCGCGCTGTACGAATGAGAATGGCTTTCTGCTTCACACATCACTGCGACGGAGCGTGATAGCGATGTCAAAACCATCAGTCACAACGCGCGAGACGACGCCAGAAAACCTTTCGTGGAGACGCAAAACGATGTGGATTGACGACCGCTCAGGAGACGTACCCACAGTCAGCCGGACCTCAGAGCGAGCGCTACGGCTACACAGAGCCGTCCAGGTCGAGGACGCTGTGTTGAGTGGTCACCGACCTTCTCACCGATGTTGCTTGGGATATAGATCTTGGAACGTGTTCGTGGGACCTGAAAGAGTGCCCAATGCTCGGGGTGGCATTTACAAGTATGGGAGAAGTGACTCGCTTCCGGCGGCAGGCTTGGATGCTCACTGCAGGACGGTACATTGACGACGAATATGCCCGCCGTTTCCCACGCAGCTTAGAACATCCGAGGAGCTGGTATTTGCCAGCATGATTTTCTCACTCTTTGATTAGCCCTACAATTCGTGCGAACCCTTCCAAGATACACTGATCCGTAAATATTGCATATTCTCTCATCCGTCTCACTTTTGCTTCGTATCACAAAGCTCGCACATGAACTCGCAGAAATCTCCTTTGGTCGCATCTTCAATAGCATCCTCCAAAGTAATTCTGTACTTCTCGTAATATTCCCTCTTCACCCTGGCCATATGCGGTTTATCCCAATGCATTCTGACCAATCTTGAAATCAAAAGTTCATATCTCAATTCATCATCACGATTCTTCTCCGCGATATCTCTGATTGCGTGTTGCAGTAGCAAGGAGTCGCGCGCAGGCTTGTTGATCACACCATTCAAGATGTGGGCTATCACTTCGCCCTGCAAGCGGTCAGCTAGGAGATCGCGACCAGTAGAAAAGGACAAAAACCTACCACTAAGTTGTTGCTTCTTTTCAATGCTGCTCGCGCGAAATTCTCATTGAAAGTTCGTTCGTAAGCTCGAAGCACTTCCTTCAGATGCGTGTCGCTCCTCCGTATGATGATCTCGAGCATAGCGCTCTCTCCGCCCTTCTCCGCTTTTACGGAGCGATACAGCGTGTCAACATCGCGATGCACATACTCAGCAGGGTAGATGTCCTGTTCCTCCTGTCGTCGTTCTTCCAGCGCCATGAGGACAGCAGTTCGAAATTTGTCCATTTTCAATTCCTTCTCCATACATTTCTTCAGATCGTCCGAGTATCGTTTATCTTTGAATTCGTCTTTGATCATGCGTACTTCAGCATTCGTCCTACCCATAAGTGCTTCGATTAGGAGTTCTCGTCGGCTTCCATGGGATTGGTAGAAGAAGTTTGCCCAGTAGCCTTCACTCTCGTAGCGACCCAGTGCAGTCACGTAGACTGCCTTGCCAAAGTTCCCGGACAGCTTCATATTGATATGCTTGGAGAGGTTCACGCCTTTTCCTTGTACCTTGACTTGTTTCTTGTATTCTTTCCTGACCTCCATGATCTGATCGTGTGATAGGCCGGGAAGGACATCACAAATGGCATCCGCATCGGGCTTGTGATGCTTCAGTGCATCCGCAATGGTTTTGGCATCTTCTTCGGGGTCGTACATCTTGACACGCTTCTTGTCCTTCTTGGCGAGGTCTTGCGCTAGTCTATCATTATTGTCGTACGTCCTCGAGATCGCAGGAGACAATGGTGGAAGATCCTCAAAGTCAAAGTCATCATCAGGTCTGATGGCAAGTGGCATGGGTGAGATCGATTGATACGTGCCTTGGTAAGCTTCAAGCATGGGACTGGGTGGTGGCATGTTTCCGCCCAGCGCATGAATATCTGGACGATTGCCACTGACCGAGAGTCTGTCCATTCGCGGTCCCAGACCAGGAGACCGAGGTGCCATGAGAGCAGTCGAGGTGGATATATCGATGGTAGATAGCCGATGTACTTTGCCGCCAGAGTTGTGGCGATCGAGTTTGTCCCGGGAATTGCGGGCTCCTGGCGTGATGTCCACGACTTGTGCTCCTCCATTATATGGATCGTGGGCATCGCGGTCAAACATGTTCATTGGCGCATTACCGTACGAGTCCGTCCTTGGAACATGAGAATCACGTCCAAACACATTCACAGGTGCACCGGCGAAGGAGCCTGGCATTGAATAAGGATCATGCCCATCTCGCTCAGACGTGCTCTTCTTGGAATTGCTCTGCGAGTATGTCCTTGGGAGCTCACCGCGGTACTGGCCTGCTGGAGTGGCAGAATACTGGACGTGCGGCTGTTGCTGGCCATGGGGCGTGGAGGAGTAATTCAAAGATTGCTGGCTCGAGTGCTGGGTGGGCGTGGCGGTGTAGGTCACTTTATCTGGGGCTTGGGCGTATTGGTACTGTTGTGACTTTCTCTGTTCCACAGCTCCTGGTGTGTAGCGATAGGCAGCATTGGAAGTGCACGAAGAGCCACGGGAGGGTCCACGGCGCCCGGAATCTCGCGACGAATCAGACCCATACGCGAGTTCGTGCTCATCGCTATAGCCCCTTGGTGGCTGTCCGGGTGGAGGTGGAGGCATGTATGCTGCATTGGGACTGTAGCCAGGACGCTCATGAGGTGGAAGGTCCGTGTAGCCGCCCATGGTGAAGCCTCCATCATCTGCCGGATATGGAACAGTCGAAGGTGCAGGAGCATACTGCGAGGGCGCATTTGACATTGGAAAGTAGGCGTTCACTCCATCACCGTATGAGCCGGGCGGAGCGGAGGAAGGAGGCGCAGAAGGATAGGTATAAGGGGTCCGAGGTGCTTCTGGAGCCTCTGGAGCGCGTACATTGCTGCGAGATCTTGATCTGTCTCTTGCAGACTTTGATGAAGACCTTCCCCGGCCGGAGCGATCGTCTGCCTTCAGAAACGACATGGGCATCTTATTGTGGCCTGCCCCGCGCTGTGAGGATCATCAACAACAAATTCCTCGGGTGTTTCGAAGGACAACACACCAGAAAAGCAGCAAGCACGATCAGGCGAGCTGCGTGTAGTTCTATACCACACCCTCTAGGCCAGACAGGCCAGATCACACCGGCCGATTCCTTCAGCCGCAGCGGCAAGAAAACGGCAACATGCAGTGCACTTTAGCTGTGTGGGTTCCCTTGGGTGAAGAGGGTCCAATCAGAGTTGTGCCTGGGCGCCTCGTCCATTTCTTCCCAAACACTGCCATAGGCCATGCGAAGTTGGAGAAACGGGTGAATTGCAGTGAAGAGGCTTACGTTAGCCGGGTCCTTCCCTGCTCCGATGCAGCGTTGCCCCCGTAGCGGTCTATGAACATGGAAATCCTCTTCACGGGTCACATACGCTTAGAAGATGCCACCCTATGTACCACCAGGTTGATAGCTTGAATGATATCGAACGACACACCACTACTCTACACCTCACCTCTCCTCGCGTTTCACATTCACGCCATCTTCGGAGACACAGGTCTTGCAGTCCGGTGCGTTGGCAGCTCATCACGCCATGTCAATGTGCAATGACCGTGCTGTAATCTTGTCAAGGATCGAAGCCGCGGGCTACTTGCCAAGATTGACGACCAAGCCAGCCACGAGTGCCTAATCAGACCTCATAGCTAGAGTTTGTCCTCTCCTGTCGCTCGCCCTTGAACATCTGAGCTAATTTCGACGACGGTGCCTTTTGTGTACGAGGAGCAGCTGCATCTCCTTCGTCCGAATGGTCGCTTTGCGAAAGCTGTCGATTTGACCTCCTGGGCATTGGCATGATCGATCCGCGATGGGTCCGGCTTGCAGGTGGAGGTTTCGGCCTTTCTTCAGCACCCTGTTTTTCGTCCTCTGATTTGCCATCTGCCACATTCGATGTCTTGTGGAACGGTCGTCCGAAGAAGCTGAATAGCTTCAAGAAATTTCTCGAGATTGCTGTGCCTTTGCTCAGCCAGAAGTTCATGCCTCGGTTCGTGTTGAGAGAGCCGATGAGTATGAAGAAAGGCACGCAGATGGCAGCCATCACTACTCCGAAAAGCCAATAGCTCTCCTGTGTTGGCATATTCGTCATGCCAAACACGCTCGTCACAAACTGTGAGGGTAGAAAGAAGATCGACACCAAGGTCAAAAGCTTGACGTTGTGGCCTTGCTGCACCGTGGTCTCCGTCATCTCCACCGACTTACGACTTTCGTGGATGCTAGTACCGACGTACAACTCCTCCCGCAGACCACGGATTTCAGTACGACGGTCTTCATTGCCTTGGATCAACGCTCTGAAGCTGCGCATCTGAGCATCGAACTTGTGCTTCAAAGTAGCCAATCGCTTCTTGTAAAATGCGTTTCGGGCACTATTTTCGTCATCCAAGGGCCAAAGCAATTTTGCCTTGCCATCGAATAGGTCTTCCGGGAAGTCGTGCTCGAAGGCGTCAACGATTGCGCGAATACTCTCGTTCATGATCCCTAGCGTCTGATATCTGTGAACCAATCATGTCCTGTCAGCCAAAGTGCCTTCAAATGAAATGCCAGAGTTCGCTGCCTTACTTACGCCCAGAAGTATCGTCTCACATATGTGAAATGCTGATCTTCGAAGAGCAAATCGTCCCGGATCTTTGCATCGAACATGAATGAGGAAGGTGGAGTAATGAGTTTCGTGATAGCTCGATTGATGTCCTCGAATCTACGCTGCGCATCGCGGAATTCGCCCAGCAAGGTGATCAGGAATGCTTCTGGGCCATTCACATAATGCTTGGCAGTGTCATGCACATCTGTCGATGACTTAAGGTCGGGGAAGCACTGCAGATTTAGCAGATGCCAAGATGAGAATGGATCATAGATGTTGCCATAGTCGTTCTGGTTCTTGGCTCGGCGTGATGGATTTCGAACTTTGCGTACTGGATCGCTGGTCATAGCAAGAGCAATGACTGCATTGCACCTTGTAATTCGAATGTGTCGAGGGTTGTTATCGATCTCCTTGTCCGACAATTGCCAATGCAAAGGCAGGCAGTCTTCGCCAATGATGGTGAAATATTCAAATGCAAAGATTTTGCTACATTGTCGACGTGCATCGAGCTCAAATGCGCGGTGAACATGCGACGAGGTTGAGTCCGCTGTCACAAGTAGTTGAAAGATCTCGTCCATATCGAAGGTGTCATTCAGCACATAGTGAAGGGCGCCGAACAGGATCGGAGTAAGCTCTCGCATAATGGTAATCCTGCCCACAGCCTTTCGTTGCCTCGAAGGAGAGTTGATCTCTTTGATGGTATTCCAGATCGCTATGGCTCGAGAGGTTTCGTTCTCCGTGTAGTCTAGCGCAAGGGGCGCGCCATCAGAGGCAACGTCCCAGACTTGGAAGCCGCTCAGATGGCTGCGATCCTCGACAGGCCCAGTCTGAAGAGGGAAAAGTGATGCCTGCCTGAGAAAGTCTGGATTATGGACCACATCGGCTAAGATCTCCACGCCAAATTCGTTCCACGGGTAGTCCATAAGGTGCGACCTCAATCCTTCGAGATCGTACACTTCTGACCGAAGCTCTTGCTGCGCATAGAGAGTTTCGTCCGTGCCATGATCGTCGTCAGACTCTTCACCCGTACCGCGCGATAATATTGAAGGTGAGCCGATCCAGTTCTTGGGAGAGCCTCTGCCAAAGCCAGATTCTCCCTGATTCAAGCGGGATGGAATAGATCTGGAGTGCTGCGGATATGACCCGCGTCGAGGTGAATCTGAAGGGCCTGCTATATTCTGTGAAAGTAAGTCATGAATCTTCTGCGCTATTTCGTGATACAACTCCTCTCGAGCTTCAAAACGCCCTGATCGGTCCATAACTCAAGATGAGAGAAAACGCGAGGATCGTCATGGGACTTTGGAAGGTCCTCCATGTCCATGAAATACAGTGGTCAGTAAAGCTCTACCACCCCACTGCGAAGGCGGCGTGTATTGATTCGCAATGCTTCGTTTGCGGCGTGCCGATCACGCTCGCAGCTCTGGAATACTTTTGCAGCTTTGGGCTGGCTCTTTTGAGCAGAGATGACCACGGCAGCCTTGGCATCAGGCTAGACTAGCAGATGCTGATCCGGACTGTGTCGGTGTATGACTGCTGGTGCTGATGCAGTTGATGTTTTGACTTTGCGAGCGTGAAAGGAGAAGGTTTTGAACACGGACGCGGCGAGTGCTTACATCATCACTCCCAAACCTCCAACGCGACTTGCACTTCATCGAAACATCTCTCTATACATCAATGACAATGTTTCCGCATGCTTTACGAGGATCGACAGCTCGTGGTAGCACAATGTCAGTCTCCCGAGCTGCATCGTTAACCACGAAGCCGCCCAGGCCCAAGAAGATCATCGACGAGACGACAATGGGCGGAGCACAGCATAAAGTCTCGCTGTCTGGCCCGTCACTAGGTCATCTCATATCTGAGTTGAGCGCCACACGTCCTGGCATGGAAGCTATCCGAAATGGAAGGACCATGTCCGAAGAAAACCGCACGCAGGCTCGCACTGTAGTCAAGTACATTGTGGGCATTCCTGTGGTGATCGGCACGGGTATTGTTGGATACAACTTCGCCTTGAAGCGAGAAGAAAAATGATGAGCTTCCCTAACTGGCTTCCACAGCCCTCTAATCTGCACTTGGAATCCGGAGAAATCATTCAACCCGCAATTTACACGTCCCCTCCATTGAGCTGCTTCCATCAGAGAAGGCAAACATGGTTGTCCCATCTAAGACAGGCTCGCTTTCCCAGGCATTCTCCACCTCTTGGCCGTCTTCTCCATGAGCTCCTTGACAAAAGCCTTGCCACTTCTCACAGGCAGACTGGTCTTCCACGCAGCCGTGAGTGTTGTCCTGTTCTTCCGCTTTTCCCTCTCTTCTGGAGTCCCCATCCACAACTCCAGCACCGAGTTCGCTATCTCGACCTCAGTCGTCACCTGGGCCACAATCGCCGCCTGCATCTCGATAGACAAGGCTTCGGTCTCCCTTGCTGCAGGATACGCATCGTAGATCTCCTGATCAAGGACTCGAAACCACTGCGCCACAGCGCAACGGCACTCTACCTTGTACGGACCAGCCTTCGCGTTCTTGGACAACATCTTCGATGCCAGAGTCTTTGCATTTGGTCGCTTGCCTTGCTCACCTAGGATCTGGCTTTCGTCGGACTTGCGCTTGGCTTCTTTGAGATGAACCTCCCGCATCTCGTCGGTAATGTTCGCCGCTGCGGGCACTTGCCCGATCATACACAAGAGGCTCGACATTCGAGCCAGAGCCATGCTCGTTGGAATCAGATCTGTAGGGCTGACTCGGTGTCTGGAGATCTGGGAGACCATCTTGTCGGAGAGCTCCAGAGCAGCATCTTCAATTTGCTCTTGGGTCGATTTTGGCAATTGATCGAAGAGAGTGGAATCGGCGAGTAACGTCTCTGTCGTGAGGGCACTGTCTGTCTCTGTCACGGTGACTGATACTGCAGGCTGAGCCTTGCTTTGCGTGATGGAAGGAGCCATAATTCGTCGAAGCGATCCCGCCAGCAATGGTGTCTAAGTTGGGGGCGGAGAAAGGCCAAGACACGTTGCAGAAGCTGAAGAAAGAAAACGGTCTTTGGGTCAGGCTGAGCTTAATCGTGTCAGCCTTCTGCTCAGCCATGGAAAGGTCGCCATCAAGGTTAGATGGCACTGGCACCTCGCGCAACAATGGATTCGACGCAACAACATAACGCCATTGTACGCCATGCTTGTTCACAGCAGCCATAACCAACAGCAAATACATATTGCCCCGCCTTAACACGAGCATAGAACAGTCAGGTACCACAGATGATGCTATACTTCAAATCCTCCTTCCGTAAACTCTCCTGTTGGTGCTCGCTTCAGTGGCGCGGCGCTCGAAGTCGAGGATTTCCTTCGACTGCAGATGAAAGATTAGCCAGAGCCTCGATAAGTCGGCACTATACGCACCTCTTTGCCTCACTAGTCCTTCTTCCAGCATCACTTGGTCTCCTCCCGCTTCCCTCAGCCTGACTGGGTCTCCTCCCGCTACTCGGACCATCAATCTCACTCCCTCTCCTTAAAGGTAGACTCCCACGCGCCATCGTCTCCCTCTGTACAAGCTTGACAGGCACACCTGCGTCCCCATCACGGTTACTCCTCCACATACCGCCATCTTCGAACCATTCCTCCTTCCAAATCTCAACTTTCTTCTTCACTTCCTCCAGACATTCTTCTCCAGCTTTCCACGCTGGCTGACGATGAGGCGACGAGACTGCAATCAGGATGCTTTCCTCCCCGATCTGTACAGGTCCAAGGCGATGAGTTATGGCGATGGAGGTCAGGGAGTGTTTTTGGAGCAGGGTACGAGCTATGTGAGACAAAGTCTTGAGAGCGAGAGGAGTGTAGGTAGAGTAGGAGAGATGGGTTACGGTCTTTGCGTTGAAGGAGTCGCGAGTAGTGCCTGTATGGAAAAGTGGTTGTTCAGCCTACCTTGGTCTATAGACAGTGTCGCGCGGCACGTGAGGCATACAGGTGTCTGCCATCTCTTTCTAACGCACAGAGGATCGACGTACCTGCAAACAAGACGACCGCTCCTGCCTTGGCGCTCTTGACTCTAGCCATTTGCGCCGTTGCATCGAGCGCATCATACGTCAAGCTCACATACACATTCGACTCATCCTGTCTGCTCAGCTCACCCGTGAAGGCAGTCGCCGACTTCCTGTCGAATGAGGGCATCTTGGTCGCTTCGCCTATAGTCTCGAGTGGTGTTGCGGCAGTGGAACTGCTAGGACTGACGGGCGGCACATCTTGAGCGCCCATTCTCGTGATTTTATAATGTACCGCGGGTGTCTCAGCAAGGCAAGCGGTATTTATCATGCCTGCCAACGCAGCCTGGCTGACTTTCGCATATCATATGCATAGACAGCATCATCATCATCATCATCGCAGGGAGCCATGGGCTCAGGCTCGGGGATGTGCGTTGACTTTCGGGCGGTGCAGCGGATGTGGCTTCGGCGCTTCATCGGCTGAAGCTCAGGTGCTCAGTGCTCAACTGTCCGAGTTCCTTCTCCTTGTTGGCTCCTTGACTTCATCAACGAACACCTACAACAAGTGGTCAGTCTGGCACAAACAGTGATTGCAACTTGTGTCGCATGCACTGACAAACACAGATCCGACCGCCATCCTGCCCGCACGTCGTGTACCGAGCTCCTTCATACACCTTCACCAGACTCGACAACGAGCTGCCTGGACTGGAGAGACGGACAGCGAGAACGAGACATTGCACTGCTGAGGCGTATCATCAACCATTTGTAATTGGATGCAAATCCTGCGTTGACACTGTACTCGCGCTGCACTTGCAAGGAGAAGGGAGGACTGTACTTGTTTTACACCTGCTGTATCTTGGCTGTCTGCCTGCTGTACTTGGGAAGCAAAGTGTACGTATGTCTGTCATGTCTGGGAGTACGAGCGATGCAAATTTGGGCCGTTGGACCACAGACACGATCTCTGTTGATGAACATGCTGATTCTGACTGTACCATACTCAGACCTGACCCCAGCGGACATCTTGTACATAACGCAAGAAAACAGCCCACTTACCCACCTCACTCTTGACCACAACTTCTAGAGACCCATTCTACCACAGGCATTGAGCTTTCAAGACATTATCAGCAGCAATTCACGACACAGTAACCACCATGTCGGGTGAAGACGACACCGAATTCGACATCGACATCTATGGCGACGAAGCTCAAGCTCAAGAGCACCAAAACACGCAAGAAGATCACCCAGAAGACCGCATAGATTTTGGCGACGATGATAACGACAACGCACAGCACTCCTACGATGGCGCAGGCGACGACCAGCAATACCAAAACACATCCCATACAACTACACCTCACGACCCGCCGTCTCAAACGGGCGCGAAGCGCAAAGCAGACGAGTACGAGAACGACGATCACACTTCACAGCCTCCACAGAACGCGCCTACCGGGCCAGCCTCTCACTCGCGAACCTCATCCCAAGCTCCACATTCCAGCCATGGCCCAGTCGAGCACAACGCTACTGGGGCCCTCAAACTCCACGATCTTCATTGGTGGACCAATGAAGAAGATCTTCGCCACTTCGCATCACGCGCAGGTGTGGAAGAACAACTCAAAGACCTAGCGTTCGGCGAACACAAAATCAATGGAAAGTCTCGAGGCGAAGCATACCTCGAATTCTCCACACCAGCGGCGGCATCCGCGACCAAGAAGATGGTGGAAGAACGCGAGCCCGCTAAGGAAGGCGAGAGCGAGGGTCGAAGGAAGAATGTCTTCCAAGTCTGGTTCTGCGCCGTGGGAAATCCATTTAGGGGCAGAGACAGTGGAGCTGTTTCCAAGAAAGATGCTCAAGGCGCTTACAATGCACCTCCACAGCGAGGAGGGTTCAACCGCGGCGGCGGCTTTCAAGGACGCGGAGGTTTCCAAGGAAGGGGTGGTGGCTTCCAAGGCGGCCGAGGTGGTGGCTTCCAGAACCAAAACCAGGGTGCTTGGAACATGAACAATGGTATGGGTGGTGGAATGGGCAATCCTATGATGGGCGGCATGGGAAGAGGTGGATTCGGAGGCATGGGTGGCATGATGAACAACATGGGTGGCATGATGGGTGGTATGGGAAATATGATGGGCAATATGATGGGTGGTGGTTTCAGAGGCAATATGATGGGCGCTGGAGGCTTTCAAGGCCGAGGTGGATTTCAGGGTGGGAGAGGGAATTTCGGTGGAGGCTTTCAGCAGGGTGGTGGGATGCAGCAGCAGCAGCAGCAAGGATATGGTGGAGGTGGTTATGGTCAAGGTGCTCAAGGTGGACCTGCAAAGAGGATGAGGAATGAATAGGAGGCATCTTCCAGCAGGTCTGCAAAGCGGGAAAAGCGGAGGAAACCCAGTCAGGAGGAAGTCGACAGCGCGGAGGAGCTCTGCGACAGTTTGCGAAGACTGAAGCTGAATGGAAAGCTGCATTCGCCTGGCCGGACACAAGCTGGTCAAAGGGTTGCGTACAAAACATCCGGGCGCCGACACCAAAAGTCAGCATGCATGCCGTTACGACCAAGACAGTCGGATTGTAGCGTTCAGCGCAATCGAAAGGCTTACCCGGTCCATCACGCAGCTGGAGACGTATTATCGGCGAAGCAGCAATTGAAATGACAGGAAAGTCTGACGAATCATGTGGTCGACAATGTACTTCAAGCACTCCCTGCAGAGATGATGTAGCATGTCCAAAGAGAGAGCACTGCCTACCGAGCCATGAGCTCAAGCATTCATTCTTGACCTCCGTTCTCGCTGAACGCAGGTCAACGGGACTTGGTTGAGCCAGCGGAGCTTTTGCCAAAGCAATGCAGAAGGCATGCCCGAAATGTGACCTTCACTGGTGTTCGTCAGGCTAAGGCTTGTGAGAATCATCGAGGTCCAGAGCGCAAGCTAGGACGCATTTTGTAGATTCGTAGACGGATTCCAAGATTTGTGGTGATGATACAGGGCATCGTCGTCACCATAGCACAGGCGTTGTACAGCGCATGATGCGCATTTCATGCATGTGGGAAGTCCGGTTGACTTTTGAAGATGCCGAATCCTGAACCATGGTCTTCTGTTAGGCACACGCACGACGCACGTGAGCGATACAGTAGCGAAGACCGAAGGATGCACCTGGCATTTTAAACTTCCATCTCCGTCCGCCGCGGCACTGTGACCCTGACTAGCGTAGTGGTATCCCTGGTGAAACACCTCAGCGCATCCCGGACGTCTCCTCAGAGCGATCTCAAACACTTATTCACTCCACAGCAAGATCGAGAGCAAAGTAAGATGGCGAGCATCGATTCCGTGTGAGGCTTTGAGGACGCACATGTTTCCGTGACTTGCGTGGGCTGTCGCAACTCGCTCCAACTCCCGGTCTGTCCTCGTATTGTTGCTCCCTCGTGTGACGTCGAAAGTGTAGCAACAGAGCACCCCTTTTGCGTCGGAGCGTGCTCAGTGCTCACTGCTCGGCTTGCCAGTGAAAAGGACTGGGCAATTTCTGGCCTGGGCGCCTACGGGCAGCGTGTGCAATGAGAACTGTTCCACGCCCAACCCTTGAAACGTTATGGTTATGGCGGCAGGGTTGACATCGACGGACCACCTGCACGACGGCGTTGACTGGGCCAAAGCACATCGCGTACCACCTCCAGTTCCTCAGACATCGCCGCCGCGAGGTGCTGTGCCCTACGCCAACGCCGACGCCGACGCCAACACCACCGCCGGCCGCTTTTCACCTGGCGCCTCGGGAGCTGTCAGCGTCGAGAGCGTGAAGGGACCGGCACGTTCACGCGCCTTCTCCGACACGCATCCCGCTTCGAGAGGTAGAGGTGGAGGTGGAGCTGGAGGTGGAGCTGGAGCTGCCACGCGAGACGAGATCAACGGTACGAGACAAAGTGAAGACGGACGGCCTCACAGTCGATCGCAATCTTCATCGTCGCAAAGACGGCGGCGGAGGAGCTTCAGCTTTCTGCGAAGGACTCGAACAAGCGACCAGCAGCATCACGGCTTGAAAGCCACCATAACCTCACCTGCACCTGCACCTGCACCTGCACCTGCACCTGCACCTGCACCTGCACCTGCTCCTGCACCTGCACCTGCACCTGCACCTGCTCCTGCACCTGCTCCTGCACCTGCACCTGCACCTGCTGCATACTACACGGATGCAACGCCCTTGCCGCAGCAACCACCACCACTACCACAACATCAGCGTAACTACCCTTCGTTGATCGCACAGGCCACGCACAGACAAAGTGAAGACAGGATGCTGCGCAAGAGCTCCCGCATGAAGAAGGAGGAGGCCGAAAGAGCAAAGGCTGCGGCTGCTGTTCCGAAAGAGCCTCCCCAAATCACCCCATTGACCTCGCTCAACCACATCGCATCCTTCGGCGTGGATGAGTCGAGGCCCGACAGCGTCGCTATCTTCAACCACGCCTACACAACCGCCGCCGCCGCCGCAACCTCAGGCAGTCCGCCACCGCAACCTCGCTCCGTCGGCACCAACTTTTCCAGACCCGGACACATGGCGCCCTCGTCCAACTTCGCCAACACCTCCTCGCCAGCCTACGCTTCTCGATATGCTCCACCCGGCTCTTCGTCTCCGCCCGAGCAAACGTCGAGGCTCAATGGTGCCGGTGGTAGCGGAGAGTACGTAGCTTTACATGATCCCCACATCAATGCTCGGACCGACAGCATGACCAATCGCGGTCGCTTCTCATATGCCTCCACGAGCACGACCAATGTTAACGCCGTCAATAGTCCCCGTAGAGTGCGGAGGCGCAAGGACCCGACTCCGTTCAAGTGAGTATTATCGATGCATGCCTCCTTCCTGCTACATGCTGATGTGGTCATAGTATCCTGGTGATTGGTGCCAAGAACAGCGGCAAGACGTCGTTCATCTCGTTTCTGAAGCATTCGCTCGCACTGCCCGCACACAAGCAGCCGTCAAACCACTCGCCACCTTCCGAGACTGCCGGGAATCGCTCATCCTTCGCTTCCACCTATCTGGAGTCCGAAATCGAGTCTGAGCGCATTGGCGTCACCTTATGGGACTCTGCAGGTCTGGAGAAGAACGTTGTCGATCTGCAGCTGCGGGAGATGACTGCATTTGTGGAGTCCAAGTTCGAGGACACTTTCGCTGAAGAGCAGAAGGTGATGCGTACACCTGGAGCAAAAGATACCCACATCCATTGCGTCTTCCTCATTCTGGATCCTGTTCGTCTCGACTCTACCATCGCCGAATCAACAGCACAGCAGAGGAAGGGACTGCAGACCGGCTCGCTTGACGACGATCTCGATCTTCAAGTAATGCGAGCCCTCTGGGGCAAGACTACTGTCATTCCGATCATCTCGAAAGCCGACACTCTCACAGTGGGCCATATGTCGTTCCTGAAGCGTCGCGTCTGGGAATCTCTGAAAGGTGCCAAGCTGGATCCGCTAGAAGCACTTGAGCTGGAAGAAGATCTTGGGGAGGAAGATGAAGAAGACGTCAATGGCGTGGACTCTGCCGAAGATTCGGACTCATCTTTACCACTTCCGAAGACACGCAAGAGCCACAAGCGCCAATCGTCTCTTTCCGCGATCGCTAGCGCTCTCGATAATGACGAGACGCCCTACATCCCGATGTCGATTATTTCGCCTGATCCCTACGACCTTGCACCATATGTGTCGAAATCTCGAGCACAACATCGCGTCGGTCGTCGATTCCCTTGGGGCTTCGCAGATCCATACGATGCAAACCATTGCGACTTCGGCCGGCTAAAAGACTCCATATTCAGCGAGTGGCGTACTGATCTGAGGGAGCTCAGTCGTTCTCGCTGGTATGAGAACTGGCGCACCAGCCGTCTCAAGAACTTCCCAGGATCGAGACAGCGAGTGAAAGGTGGCGTGACACCTGTTGCGGCTGTCCCTAAGGAGGGCAGAATCGCATCGCAGGCGTCGCAAAACTACTCGCATCCACAGACGGCGAATATGGCAGTGCCGAGAAGTGTCAGTAACCTCAGCAGCTCCGCGGCCAGCGTTAGCATGTCGACTCCGACTCCCGCAGCACCGAATGGCGACCGCAGAATCACCTCTGGTGCCAGCAAAGACGGAATCGTGAGGAACGCCACAGTGACCAGTAATACGTCCAAGCGCTTTCCATCCTAGGAGATTTTGACGCCTTTTGTCGAGCATCGATTAGCTCAGCATCAGCTCAGACAGCGTCGGCGCTGGGTAGTAGAGTCACTCCGTAAACTAGATGCATATCAAGCTGAGCAGAAGGAGGAAATCATGAATATGGAAACTGAGAAGCAAGAAAGCAGGCTTATCTCGAGATTAATGAGGATCGAGACGAAAGTCAAGCAAGGAGAGGGAGATGCTGGAATGCAATTCGGCTGCAAGGATGTGACTACTGAAACTACTACTGGCTGGAGGGTTTTGCTTTAATGTTCCTTGCTCTGTGAGCGTTGCATGATCGCCGCTGTGGACGAGTGCGGTTGTTTTTGTGTTGTGCTGTTTTGTTTGTATTGTGTTGTAGATATACCCCTTTTTCGATCGAGAATTGAGAGAATGTGATACTTTTAGGCCACATCGAGACGACTCTTTTCGGACAGCACAGCTGCTTCTATTGGTCACGCGGGTATGGGACTGGACTCCGCTTGGCTCACGACCGACGCCAACACTTCTGCCGAGACAATGGCGCCATCTTTGAGTACCACAGTTCAGGTACTGGGTCCGAACTCAACTGCTTCGGTCCGCTATCAAGCTTGAGTAGTGGAGATGAGGTGAACATTTGCACCAACACAAGCGAGGGCAGCAAGCCGGAAGCGGGGAGTCTGATTGGAGACAGACAGAGGTCTATCAATTTGATTGCTTTGACTAGAGCTGTCGAAGAGGTGTAGGTGAGGTGAAGAAGAAAGCTCGCCTCATCAGGTACTCAACGTTGATGGTCAGGGGATTACTGAGGGGATTACTCTACAACTTACCTGGTCGGATCAGGCGCCCTGGAGTGTTGCTCGTAACCTTCGTCCTAAGAACAAACCCACCATTTGTTGAAGCGAGGAACGACAAAGCTCCTCCCAGTACCACCAAAGGTCTTTCGAAATGTAGCTGCTCGTTCCCCTTCTACTGCATTCCTTCTCATGCGCCACGATCTGGTTCTTCTTGGGTTGAACCATTGATTCTGCAGATCAACCTTCGATGAACGTAACGATGGATGCGCAATCATCGGATTGCACCTGCTCACTTCACTCATTTGGGGGCACGGGCTTCGAGGGTGGGTCTGTTCGTGAGGGCATGTGAAATCTTGGCTAGACTCGCTATTGGAAATGCTTGAGATGCGGTGAGTGAGGTAAGGAGGTAATTTACTCGAGTGAGCATTCAGCGCTCGCTCCATATGCCCGTCAGGTCTCCAAATTTTTGTAGATTGGTCATCGTTGTCAGGTGCATCGGTCCGAGAGAACCTATCCGTTTCACACTCTTGCTGGCTGAGCGCAAGGAAGTGTAGTAGGTGTGTGTCTTTCCTAACTCTCTCTCTACTATGCTCTTTCCAACCCACTATGCTCCTTCCACCACCACCACCATTCTATATCGGACAACTACGCGACTGCACCACACTAGATGTAGCGGAGCTGTCCAGTTCTTTGCACTCGTCGTCTGCCTGCCGCGCTGTAGTACGTATATGGGCCACAAGATTCGTGAGGATCTCGTGCTAAAGAAATACGCGTTGGGAAACTCACATCACGTAGGTGTGCCTAGAAGTGCTCCACCCAGTAGGACTGGACATAGCTGGGTAATATTCTCGAACCGCTGAAGAGATATCCGGTCTGGATGTACACCTCACATCTATCCATTTCCATAATCGTGCTGCGATTCGTAGGTAGGGTATCGCCTTCGGCATCATGGCCGATGAGTTCCATCCATACGGAGGAGCAGTGTGTCGTTCGCGCCGGTCTCGAGCTGCACGTTGAACATTTGACGTGAAAGATGAAAGATGAGAATCAAGACCATTGGCTCAAGAATGGCTTCATCCCTACCGCTTGATCGAATAGTGCCAAAATGTCGTCGAAGAGTCCGCGATAATTAGCCCACGCGACCGATATTACATACTCTGCGATGGCATGGTGAGATGGACTCCAGCCGCTCTGAAGCTGCCACGGCGTTTATGCTTGTTTTACTTCCTCGTCATGCTTTTCGAAACCTCGACGAAGATGAGGGAAGAGCATAGCGAAAATAAAACCAAAGTGCCGGCCTCACGCGAGCTCAGCTGCTTCGTGATGTTCCGCTACGCGCGGCGATCTGGTGCCAATGCATATCTTTTCGTGAAAAAAAAAATATCAGCCCCAAAATCATGACAGCCACTTCCGAAGTGATGAGGAACAGGCGTATCGAATGAACAGCACAAACCAGCATCAGTACTGTCACTACCCATGGGGTTACGCCATCGCTGGCGGTAATTAGATTGTCGTGACGCAGGCCGACAGGAGATCACCTTCGTACCGGGACCAGACATGTTGAGCACAGCTCCTGCGCAAGGCATCAAGGTACCAAGACTGTCGAAGGCTAGAGGAGAGATGTCCGATTGTATACAGTCATTCTATCTCATCTAATGCAATCTCACCACACTTTACATCATGGTTTTGTTTTTTTTTTCCTCTTAGGTCCCATCCGCAATGCAATGCATCGAAACCTCGTCATACATCCACACCACCACCAGCTCCCCATCTCTCTACAACCCCTAGTACTGGCTGCTCGCAGCCTGACAAGCCTTCAACTGATCAAGATACCATCCACAAATCGTGAGGTTGCCCTGGTTGTCATCCATACACCTCTTGAATCCCTCAACCTCATTCGCGCACACTCTTGGGGCATTCTGCACAGCGCCCTGTGCCTGAACGTACTGTTCCTGTTGAGCTGGAGTGGCGTCCGCTGGGGCAGCTGGGGCAGAGCTTCCGCCGCCGAACCAGCCACCGACTGCGTGACCGATGGAGGAGCCGACTGCAACACCTGCTGCTGTGGATGCCATTTGCCCGAAGAGACCTGAGCCGCCGGATGCTTGTGGCTGTGCGGCTTGTGGTGGTGGAGCATGTTGTTGCTGAGGTGGGTAGGCGGATGTCGAGGCCTGTAGGCAAGGATTAATGTGATGAATAGGCTTCGTTTAGGAGTTGCATAGGAAAAAACATACTGAGCGCTGCTGTTGCGGGTTCACAGGCGGAGGAGCAGGTCGTGCTGGAGCGGCGACTGGACGCCTTGGCGCTGGAGCTGGACCACGAGATTGGCGAGGCATCTTGGGTCAGTTTCTGTGTGTTTTGTCTTGGTTGAAAAGGGGTTTACTGATGAGTTGTGGTGTTGTCAGAGTGAAGAATGAAGTGGTGATGGCAAAGAGTGTGCTAGAAGCTGTTCTTCGGCATCGGCATCTCGGATTTCGTGGACGGTAAGCTGAACTCTGATTGGTTGTTTGATGGAGCGCTGCCGAAGTTTAGTTGAGCAGCAGCAAAATGGTTCGTGCCTGGGTGTGGTTGTCGTTCATGTGAAGATTGCTCTACACTCACTACGCTAGTAATACTGATTAAGTGATTAAATGTGCAAGGCAGATGTCACAGTGACACCAAGACTAGATCAGGAACAACTCGCATATCTACAAACGACCATTTGTAGACAATCCTAGCAAGACCCGCAGCGTTCATCATTACAGGCTCCCAGACTTGAAACAAGAGATCTCCCGAGCATAATCTCGCATCTAACAGATTTACACTCCACTGCAGACCTCCAGCAAAGCTCCGGGTGGTATTGAAACACTGCTGCTCAGCCTGCTGAAAAAGAGAGACAGTAAACAAGAGCCAACCTGCATGACACAACTGAACGCCAGGCCATCATTGAAAACAAACGCCGTATTGTGATGGTGGCACAAGGATCAAGAAGAATCTCGCGATCATGCCATGCTCTATAGAGTACCTTTACTTCTTTCAGCTGTGCTTCGCTGCTCGTTGGTCGTGATTGTGGTGGACTTTTCCTTTGTGCGCTTCGTGTCAAGGATAGTCCAGAAGGAGGCGGGAAACTGTCGAAATGCTCATCGGGGAGGTTTGTATATAGCTTGCCAATCTGCAAACTGCTGGGTCTTGCGCAAGTTGCTCATAAGATCGTGCACTTCGACTTCTTGACCTTTTGTGGCGGTCTTGGGTTGATGACGGCTCTGCGCACTATATTAGCATCGATGTTCCCTGATATGGTTGTCTGATCTTTTCATACTTGATTGCCTCATCGAATACACTCTTCAGGTTCCTCTGCGTCAATGCCGAGCACTCTAAGTACTTCACTGCCTTGATGTCCTTGGCGACTTGCACAGCTTGTTCATACTGAATCGGTGCCATCTTCCTTTGTCGCAGCTGCTCTCGCACTTCGGGATCATCTCTGAGATCGAGTTTTGTGCCTACGAGGATGATTGGGACACCAGGCGCGTGGTGCTCGATTTCAGGGTACCACTGCAGATCGATCGTCAGCCAAGCATGTCGTGAATCATGTCCCAGGGCGAGGATACCTTTGCCTTGACGTTGTCAAATGATGAAGGGCTGACGATGGAGAAGCAGATCAGGAAAACATCTGTTTGTGGGTACGAGAGTGGTCTCAGTCGGTCGTAATCCTCTTGACCTGCAGTATCCCAAAGCCCTAGACTTATCGGCTTGTTATCGACCATCACACTCGCTGAGTAGTTGTCGAAACTGTGCTTGTGTTAGCATGATGTCCGCTTCAGTTTCTGCTTCGTGGCCGCCATACACAGTGGGTATGTATTCGCCTGGGAAGGCGTTCGTGGTGTAGGATATCAGTAGACATGTCTGGCGTGCGTCAGCCGGGAGAGCTCCTGTTGTGTGATGGTGGACCATAGTACCTTTCCGACTGCACCGTCGCCTGTCACCACGCACTGTATCCCGCATCAGCATCGTGCCCTGCATCTTTCCGCCGTTTCTGTCGTTCTAGCCCACCTTCAATGACTGCGTCGCCGGAGCTGCCATGATTGCAACACCGCGGCTCCCTTCTCTAAATCTGCGCTCCTTCTTTGTCGCTCTGTAGCACGCGTCGCACGGCAGGCGTGTCAATCAGCGGACCAGCCTCGTTTCGTGGGTGCTTTGCGTTGTGTGGATTGTCCTCCGTAGCTCCTGATGTCCAACCGTTCCGTGGGCCAGGCGATCGTTCGCTCGCTCGCGCGGGTCAAACTCCGCAAGTGCAAATGATTTGCTCTGATGAGATTGTTCGATATGGCCCGGCTGGTGCACAGTCACTGGCCTCGGCAGCAACGCAGGCTTTACCAAGCTTGGGCTTTGTCTGATGCTCTCTTCCCAGATTGCTGGCTGTTGGTTTCTCGGATGTTTGCTTGTGTCGCAAGGGTTCTGGTGCTGAACGACGCCGGCGGACTTGCGATTGGACTCGTTGAGGGGGCAAGCCACGGCCCGTTCTTCCCGAACTCTGGAGAACGATGGTGAATTGTGAACTCGCAGGCAGCATAGGCAGGCTAGCACAAGCACGAACAGTCTGTCTTCAGCGTCGTTATATCACGATAGTGTTTCCAGCAGAAGGTGCAAGCGTGAGGGCTGGAATGACGAAGCGCAGTTCCGGTAGAACCATGCGGTGAAGTTCTTCACTCCACCTTCGCAGGCGAGAGCTTTGGACGGAGGGGCTGCTAATGCAGATACCAAACCAACCCTGGCTATCACAGCGCACTCGATGTGGAGAGGCCGAGACGTCGTCGCCCTAAACAACCAAGAATCCCTCTGCCACAAATGCGGCGCTAGGCTTCCTGCTTCTGCTCTGCCTCTCATCCAACCAACACATCGCGACCTCTTGACTCGAAGCTCTCGTTGTGATAGCTTCCTAGAAACATTGATGGGAATGGCTAGACGTGGGTCCTGCCAAACGTGGCATGCTGGCAATGACAGAAATGGCCATTTGTGCAGGTTGTTATACTACAGATTTGTTCCAGATTGATCGTCACCTGTCACGACATCTGTGCACCATGGGCGGCTTTTCAGGACGCCTCGAACAACAATGCTGTCCGATGGTTCAGGACCCAGCGGCGCGGGTTGAAAATTATGCCTTCTTTCACCCATGCGCTAGCCGTGCCTCTATCACATACAGTAGCTGAGCTGCAGCTATTCGCAGCAGGGAGAGGAGATTTTTCATGTGCCTTCAGCTAAAAGCAGCTGGGCGTTGCTCATGCTTCACATGTCGCGTCGGTGGTATGGAAGGCACTGCGTGTACTCTATTCGCCTCGAAGCTGGAGGGGCTTCAGGACGAAATGAGGGACTCATGGCCCTCGTGACATGCTCCCGTTCTCAAGAATCTCCCACCATTGATCTGCGAGTACGTCGTGCGGACGGAAGAGGTCTTGACTGAGCATGACCATACTATCCTCAGGCCCTCTCGCGCGCCTCCAACGCTTTCTTCTTTTTCTCAAGCTCTGCGAGCCCCTGAGTTACCGACTTCTTCTTGTCAAGCTCAGCCAGCTCAGCCATCTTTTCGACGATGGAAGTCTTCAGATCTCCGACACCATCTTTGCGGCTTAGTATATCGGCCATCCAAGCTTCAATCTCCTTGTCTGCTTCTGAATCACCTGCGTACACATCGTATCCGACACCCTCCCTGACCCAATTCCGCATGTCTTCCACATCTGCAATGTCATTGTACTTCATGAACGCTCCAGTGCCCAGCATGAAGACTGATGCGACGTTCAAGGTAGCAAGGAATAGCGCTTCTGCTGCATCGAGGCCACCTTCAGACTCGGGCTGGGTATTTGATGGTGCAAATGTTGGAACGTCAACCTTCTGTCCTTGGCCTGGCACTGCTTTGACAAATTTGGGATATGCTGCGAGCTTCTTCTTTGCCAACGCCCTCCTTGTGACGAATGCTGATAGACATGTGAATGCGATTCCACCTAATAAAAGTCCATTCTGTCTTCGTGCTCGGGTTGCGGCATCGATTCGATTTTCGAGAGTGTTCCGTTGCGACGGGTTTGGTGATGCATTGACTGGCTGTTCTGTCGGCGCAGGCTTGCTGGGCGATTCATGTTGACGACGAATATCACCTGGCGCCAGGTATTTGTCCCACCAAGACGGCATTCGAGCAGCCAGCTATGCACGTCGACTGCGAACGAGGAAGCTCAGAAGAATTGCCCAAAGAAGATTGTCGGACCGAAAGTCGGGATTCGCGATCAGCCCTGCATATGACTTGACTAAGGATCTCTCAAAGAACGACATACCTACATTCACATTCACCTTACGCCACACCCCTCGACACCTCTCCCTATACCTACACCTCTTCCTGCTGGAGTGACACCGACAATGGCCTCAATATGTGCTCCAGCACGTCGTCTGCTGCAGCAATCCCTGCTCGTACCACAGAAACGAGCCTTTGCCACGACAGTCTCTGGACCACCGCCGCCCCAGACTACGAATACTACCCCTCGAACAGCGACATCATTCACAGATCGTCTCAATGCCGGACCCTCATTTGGTGAATTTGTTGGCGGCAAGCCAGAAGAGTCTCTGTCGAAGGAGGATCTGTACGAGCTCCGCACAGTAGAAGTTGGTCCTGCAGGTCGAAAACGAACATACACCAGACTTCCAGAATGGCTAAAGACACCAATCCCTGCCAATGATAACTACAAGCGAATAAAAAACGACCTTCGAGGACTGAATCTGCACACGGTATGCGAAGAGGCACGATGTCCGAACATCAGCGATTGTTGGGGCGGAAGCAACAAATCCGCTGCGACTGCCACTATCATGCTTATGGGCGACACATGCACGCGAGGCTGCAGATTTTGTTCTGTGAAAACAAGCAATAAGCCGCCGCCTCTGGACCCTCACGAGCCGGAGAACACTGCAGAGGCATTGAAGAGGTGGGGTCTGGGATACGTGGTTCTCACATCTGTGGATCGAGACGATCTTGCAGATGGAGGCGCGAAACACTTTGCGGAGACTATCATCAAGATCAAGCAAAAAGCGTCGCATATTCTGGTTGAAGCGTTGACTGGAGACTATGCTGGAGATCTGGAGATGGTCAAGCTTGTCGCGCAAAGCGGGCTGGACGTCTACGCGCATAACGTTGAGACGACGGAAGAACTGACACCAATGGTTCGAGATCGAAGAGCGAAGTTCCGACAGTCGCTCGCAGTGCTCAAAGCTGCAAAAGAAGCCAACCCGAACCTCATCACAAAAACATCGATCATGCTTGGTCTTGGCGAAACAGAAGACCAGCTTTGGCGGACACTCAAGGTGCTTAGGGAGGCAGAAGTTGATGTAGTGACATTTGGACAATACATGCGACCTACCAAGCGACATATGAAGGTGCATGAGTACGTTACACCAGACACATTTGAGCTATGGCGACAAAGAGCACTGGAGCTCGGCTTTCTGTACGTGGCTTCCGGACCTCTGGTGCGAAGCAGTTACAAGGCTGGAGAAGCTTTTATCGAGAACGTGCTGAAGAAGCGAGCGAAGAGGAACACGCTGCTTAGCGCAGATGTTGGGAAATTCGAGGACATGAAGATTGCGTAGACACAGTCCGCAAATTCGGCGTGGCGTGGCGTGGCGTTGACAGGATAGGACAGCTTCCACGATGCATAGCAAGGCGCTTCGGGGACTCCAGAGCATTAGTGCAACCTTGATCATCATGATATGTATAGATGTGAAAAAAAGGCACTCAACGTGCATTCACTCGCAAACCCGTCTTGACGGCTCAATTCATTCGACAAACAGCAAATTCCGCCGAGTGCACATATGAGGAACAGCATCAACCTCGAGGGCGCACTCGAGGGTGGGCCGCAGCAACATACTGAGCTGGAAATGGGATCAAAGTCACGATCGTGGCTGGTATCGCCCGGGCACGTCGCAGGCTCTACGGCTCTGGGCATTATGATGATGGCCTGACCGGTTTCAAACGCCAACAACACATGCTACCTGTCAGCGACCGACTTTTCCAAAATGTGGCTAATCAACGCATTGGGAGGAGACTTGACTGGCCCTGAAAATGCTATCTATCCTCTCTCATCACGAAAATTTTCTCCACAGACTGGTTGCATCAAAGGCGTCGCAGGCAGGACTCCTCTGGGATGACGGCAAAATTCTACGAGTTCTGTAGTGAGGTCCGAAGCGAGCACTCTATGGACTGGATACGAGCGGACAACGGCTGCATTGGGGAAAGAGAAGCAGTGCCGAGCGCTCGGAAGAGATTCATCCGGATGTACTGGTACCATGGCAATGCCGAAGTGTGTATTGTGTATTGTGCTCGATGAAAAGAGCTCAGACATCGGCCCGTGGTGCACGAATGGCTTTATTGCTGTTCCCGTGCACGAACACAGTGCTTACTGTAATAAGAGCACGTCTGTGTGATGATGAAAGCGGAGCATGGGGAGAGGCCTCGCATTGCAAAGGTGGGTAGCGCAGCAGGCCGGCAGTATTGGCATTTTCAACAAGTTTGTATTTCTGGAGTGTCGGAGTAAGTAATCGACATTATCATACAAGGCAATTGCCGCTCGAACAACGCGTAAGTCATCAACCTCGTGCTTACGGAGCTGGGGCGGCCGGTCCGCTGCTTGTCGCAGGGCGACCAGGAGTAGGTGGCATGAACAAAGGCATATATCCCTGCGAAGCAAATCAACACGATTGAACCTTGAATTTTTTTGCCGGCCTTTCTCAGGAGACACAAGACGTACCACGCCCAGAGACAGAAGGGCCATCAAAACCTGGAAATAAGCGGGCGAGGAGGAGGCAGCTTTCTGTTCTTTTGTCTCGGCCAGCCAGGTCTGGACGGCGAATAGCACGGAGGTCCATCCAAGCAATCTGGTCAAGGTCTTTGTCAGGGCGGGTTGGTGTAGAGATGTAGGAGGGCGCGACATTACTTGTTTCTTGTGAATATCTGCAGCGTGCGGTTATCAGCAAGGTATGCGAAGGTCGTGCACGTGTTCGAGGCTATACTTACGGCGGCCATGGGCAGGGTGCTGCTCATGGTGCCTGTTCATGATGGCATGCATCAGAGCTATTTCGATTCATCGATGGATTGTGGGGATGTTCTGACTGACTCTGGAAATCATTGCTGTCCTTGTTCTCCGGCTCGCTGTAAGGGACGACTGTGGTGGCGAGGGTCAGCAGAGCGTGGACTTCAATGTTGTTGAGATGGGGCGGGCAGTGGGCACGAGGGAAGGTCATCACGCGCACATACTCAGATCGTGTCGGCGCATGTCCCGCTTGGGCGGCATGAGGCAGGCTGGTGTGGAGATGGCTTCAGTGTGGGTGTGAGGAAGTATGTAGTAGGTATGGGAAACAAAGCGCGGCGGAGGCGGAGGTTCTAGCTCGAGATTCTATCGGACATACTGATCAGAGTCAGTGTGCAGTGGACATTATTAGTGGACATTATCTTGAACATGCCACGACCCTACTGCCCTAGGTAGTCACCATCGGCTTGCGGCAACGTATGATTTCGGCCTGCGCCTGCGCCTGCGCCTGCTTACTTCCGGCCCAAGCCTTTGCCTTTGTTTCTGTGGTCACATCCTCCACCACTCCCTGCCCTCTGCCACTGCCCGCCCTCTCCTCTCCTCTCCTTCTACACATCAAGTGCACCGTCGAGATTCCTACATTGTGAGATGCACGAGCCTACCACGAGCTAACTGCTCGACTTCCCGCGAGACCATGCTCTCCCGAATCCTGCTGTGTCCCGTGCGATGGATCATCGTCCTGCCCTGCCCCAACAGACACCACTGCCTCCCCAGCGTGCCCTGACCGGCTCGTATGCGCTCCAGCATGCTCTCAACACGCCTCCCCACCCCTCACGACTCACCAACGTCGGAGCGGACAATATTCTAGACCTGACCGCGCACCGACCGAGAATCGATACGAGGAACGCCGCTGCCTTCTTCCACAATGCTCACAAGCTCTATACCTCACCACATCTCATCAATCTGGACAATGACCACCACCACGACCAACAACGTCCTACCAAAAGAGCAAAGACCGGCCGGCCTGACTTTCGAGCAGGAGGGAACATATCCGAGGCACAGCGCGATGCTGCTCACCAAGCCCAACCAGGCTCGCCTCTACCTAGTCTACCTCCGCGCAAGAACGTCATCGCAAGTCGAAACACAGCTCAGAGGAGCAGGCGAGCCGTGGTGGACAGGGCTGCGCGACGCGCGAATGGATTGGAGCCTCCATCCATCGCCACACGCCTACCCGCCCCGAAACTCGTTGCAGACTTTCATCCTTGGAACGGGCATCATGCTGAAGATATCATGACTGAGACGGTCGTGAAAGGTGGCTATTTCGACAAGCCTCCTGTCCCCCATTCTGCCGAAACGAGTTCCGCAAAACCAACCATATGGAGCAACCTCAGTGCGAAAAACAACATGGGCTTACAGACCCTGTCATACCTTTTCACCTCGGTCATGGAAAAGAGACAAGCAATGGGCAGGCTTACCGCGCCCTCGACATTCAAACCCCCTCCTCGTGTCACAGTGACAGATACAAAGCGCGAGGCATGGCTGCGAGATCTTGCGAATCCTGATGTGCCACTGCGCAAGCAGAGTAGAACGATTCCTCACGGTGTGCGCGGCAAGTTGCTCATGGAGCAGTGTCTGGGAAAGGACATACCGATGCCTCGTGCCGTCTGGCTGGCCAAGTGTGTCGGCGCCAACGAGTTACGAGCTTTCCGTCGAAAAGGCGTCAGTGGAGCTGCGGCTGCCACTGGCGAGGCCAAGTGGGTCCGTGAGTGGACGGCCAGTGTCGAACAATTCCTGGACGGCGTCATTGCATGCTGTGGACAGCCAGAATGGCAGTTGAAGATGGACTATGCTGTCAAGCTCGCCACCAGCTTTTATACCGAAAGACTTTTGGAAAGAGATCACTACCTGGACTGGATCGTCACATCATTCGCACAAGCACCCTTGGAAAGACTGCCCGTTTGGATCATTCTTGCCCAGCTGTACTGGAAAGATATCACCGCCTTTGGACGACGTGGAAGACAGTTGGCCGAGGCAACGTTGGGGAACCTACACAGCATATCACAGGGTCACCTCGTGGTGAACGAGAGCTTGAAAGCGAGACTTCAGAGGCTGGTCATGATCCTGGCAGTCACGAACAGAGGCTGCCTGATCCTTCCGAAGACCTGGCACAAGTATGGATACCTACTGGCACCCAGAACTGCAGCGCCAAATACACCCGCTCACAACATCTTGCGAAGGAACGCTCGCTTGGCAGCGCCGCTTTCGAAGACGCCGCAGAACACGCGCTGCGCCCTGCTTCGACTCTATTCAATGCTGGATAGTGTGGCGTTGTACTTGGATGTGGTGAAGCTGTCTGCGGCCTGTCTGGCGGCTATACGTGACATCAGCACGCTGGTATCGGCCCTCTTGCATTGGGCGGCTTCAGTATTCAGACCCGGGCTTAGTCGCATCTACCTCGCTGCTCAGATAATTTCGCAAATTCGCAAAGACGGACAAGATACCGACAGTGCCATTCTCGGCTATCTCGGGTCTGGGCCTGTGAACTCTCTTGCCTCGGAACACGTACACCGAGTTCTCGTCGAGCTCGTCCGGAGGGACGCATTCTCAGCAGGTCGCTATATGCAATGGCTGATTTCGAGCGGTGCGCTCTCTGGTGCCGATGCTTCTTCCATGGCGACGGCATTCTTGCCAATGCTGCCCAGGGCTGCGCTTTCGCCTCATCTACTGAACACAAGACACACCCTCATGAATCGTCTGAAGATGAATCCCAATGGGGACGAGGCTTTGGCTAGCGTCGAAGCTGCCGTGCTATCATCGGCAGAGAGTTCTCACGACATCAAGTCCACGGTCCAGAACCTCTCTTCATTTGCGAAATTGGAGCTTGCGGAACGGCTTGTTGCAAAAGTTGTGGTCTGGGCGAAGCATGACGGGATGTCGCTGTCATACTTTTGCTGCTTGCGCGAGACGATGGAGACGACCGGCGACCTCCAAGCTCTCGCCACGATATTGGAGGCATCAATCTACACAGACGACACTGCCTTGCTTGCGACTATCTGCGATACCATCAGCATGTACGGCAAAGTCTTTGCAGCGATTGGCTGCCTCCCGTCCATGGTCGATCGTGTCTCCGAGAGGTACCGCATCCTACGTGCTCAGCAGGCTCTCGACAGGTCGTTCATCTTGGCTCTTACTGCTCTCTTGAGTCGCTTTCCCGAGAAAGCTCAATTCATCAAGTATCTGGACAGCGATTTGGCCATCTGCGACCAACAGACCTCCTTGACAGTCTGTTCGCCTGCATCCGACAATCTCATTGGCATGCAGGCTTCATCCCTCGATTCCGACGGCGATATCGACTCGGTCTTCGCCAGCGGGAACACTATGGACGACTATCTGATGCAGCGTGTCTTCTCCAGGATTGTGCAACGTGCTAGCAAGCCTTCTGCTCAGATGGATCACGGCTCTACCAAGATTGGTAGCTGGCTGAATCAGCTTCGCGCGGTAGACGCGAATAACTTCGACAGCATGGCCCGGGGCTACACCATTGCAGCGATCAAGAATACCGGGGAGAATACTTCTATGCTTACCGTCATCTGTGCCCTCGTGGCCAGCGGTTGCCTGCGCTTCGACCTTATCGTCGACCTTGCAAAAGAGACCAAGTTGTCGGCTGCGGCTTCCTCAGCCATCCGCCTGCTGTGTTCGACAACCATCATCAACGCCGGTTTGCACCCGGTCGAGGCTTACCGATACCGCGTGCAGCAGAAGCGATTCCGCCTGGGATCTGCAGAGAAGGTCATCCCTCTCTTAGTCTTGGCGATTGAAGATCCAAGAGTAGCCATCGATGATGATGGATTTCACAACATGGTGATGGAGTATGCCGCGTACAAATATGCGGACTGTATTCAAGCCTTGCGCGATGCACCGAGCTCGTCCGCATTCCTTGCCAATTGCGGCCGCTTGGTGACCAAAATGCTCAACCTGGGGCGTAGCGGGACTCAGCCAGTCAGCTTGGATGTGAAGTCCATTGTGGCTCTCGCTGATCCACTGTCGGTTGTGCAGTGCAGCGGCGCGCTAGCATTTCTGGCGAAGGCAGGAGACGAGAACGATACTGAGCTACTGCCTGCACTTCTCGAAGCCATTGCCAACGGGTGTGAAGTGTGGCCACAGCTCTTGGAAGGTGCCAGTCAGCAGACCGTTGCGGGCATCTACAAATGGGCGAAAGAACAAGTGCTCAACAACGCTGCTTCGAAGCAGGATGGAGTCAAATCGATGAGCAGAGAAGAGTTCAGTCGCGTTCTGGACATTCTCGACGTTGCACATCATGCAGCGAAAGGCGAGGACAGCAGCTCCATCATCGGTTCTGTTACTGAGAAGCTCAAAGCTTTGGAGCCACGATTGTGCGGAATCACCGAAGCCGTCGTCGAAGAGCGCCAAAAGGTCATGTTCACATTACAGCTATTGATGCACGTCACGGTACTGTACTCTTCGAGCGGCTCCCCGGACAATGACGCTGGGAAGCAGGGACGTTGCAATCTTCTTGCAGCAGTGTGCATGATTCTGGTACATCCTGGCCTGCAGAGCCACCAGGAGATACTGGAGTACATCCACGACGCTGCCTCCACGCTTGCAGATACACTGCCCACGGAAGCCTTGGCGAGCTTGGGACAAAGCATACTGCGCAACGGCAAAAGCGACCCAAGGCTGGCATCGATCCTGGGAACAAGCTCGCCGCCTGACGCGTGGCTTGCGTTGGTCTCGCAGCCGCTGCCGCAAGGCTCATCGCAAGCACGAGCCTTGATGAAGCAAGCCGCCAATCAACAGCAGATGGCGGGACGAGGAAATCTACCTTCACCGGTACAACAGACTGGCAGCCTACAGAAGGCCGCTTTAAGATTGGATGGTCGATCTCTAGCGGAGATGAAGACCGTGCCATTTCCACTTCGAAGATGGGAAATCATGTCCGACGCCACACCAATGGTGGGCGACAATGATACAAGTTTGAGTTTGAGTCTTTTTGGCGCGAGAAAGGTGTAAAATGGGACAGGATACCACCACTATTAAGCATGATGATTTGGGCCGGAACTTTTGCATACGCGCATATGGGTAACGCGAACGAAGAAATGGAGCAGCATCGGAGTCGTTTTTTGTGTTCGGGATGGTGCTGCGTTCAAGCGGCTTGATTTGTGCTCTGGTCATGGTGGTCATGACCTTTCTGGCGCAAGGCATCATGTCATTTGAGGACGGCCGGGTATATATGCCGTCCTGAGGTAGAGACGAGATTATATGTTCTTGAGATCTATAGGAGAAGCGGACAATGAACAGACATGTGGATGACAGCCGTCAAGCCTTGCTTTCTCGATCGCGATGATGAGCTCTGGAAAGTGACACCTTCGCACCTGGCTTACGCTCGCAAGAGCCGCTGCCTCTTGCCTTTGAGAAGACTCAGTGTCCGAGGCCACGTTTGTTGGTCGAAGCACTTCGTTCTTTGTCTGTACGATCATCGACACATCAACAATGCCATTCTTTCGTTCACATAGCACGTCACAAACCATGGCTAGTGCCAGCGAACATTCGTCGATTTCCCGACGTGATTCTGGAACAACGAGCAGACCAGTCGTGAATCTCTGGATGGCAGGAGACGTTCAAACGCAGACTGATGCTCATTCGAGAGCACATCAGCAATCTGCCCAGACTAGTACTCAATCGACGACCTCCATGACGAAGCAAGATCGAGTGCAGGCTCAGTGTCCAAAGAGGGGAGGAGCTTGGAAGGGGCAAACCTGCAAGAAGTGGAGATATGGTAACAAATGCCACCCGCGAGACGGCAGACGCTGCCAATTCGCCCATCACCTCTTCCCCGCCGTCGAGTGGCGCGCATTCGACAAGGCCGACAGTTTAGAGCGATGTGTTCGAGGCACGAATTGTCGTCACCATTGGCTTGACTGTGGCCAGAGTCATCTGCAAGGAGGATCAGAATTGGATCTTTACAGGATGCAGTTGAGAGAATATGTCAAGAGTTTGCCTTACACGGCGATCGCTGTCGTTCAGTGCAATGCGTGCGAAACGACATCCTTCAATATCGAAGAAATGCTGGATCACCTCCAGACGCAGCACCCGGAAAGCTATAACACTCATAATGGTTCATGCCCTGCTCCTTACCTATCAGAGATTGGTCATGACGGGTCCATCGATCGACGCTACTTACCACCTCAGCCATACCAGGAGCCTGTGGATGCGGGCGTTGCGCTGCCTCCAGTCTCTCCTGTCGCTCAATATGACCCGTCTCATGGAGACAGTGCGAACGAGGACAAGTGGCCCCAATCACCTCGCCGGACTAAGTCCGAACCTGCAGACCATTAGCAGCCTGAGTTCGCGGAGGGAGGATACGGGGAACAGAAGCCGAAGAATATGAAAGCCAGACGTAGTGGGCGAGCAAGGGGAAGGCAAAAGAAGAGGGAAGCCGATCAAGCTGTCAGAGAACGAGCCAGGAGATGGTGCAGATATGTGTCTGAGCAACTCCATCGTTGTCGCGTCTCCAACCAGGGAGAGCTCGCATGACGGTGATTGACCAAATTAAACCGATCCATGTGGTTCAGCAGCATTTCAAAAGGTCGATAGCGGCCAACACTCTTTCGCTCCATCATTCATGAAGCATGGACGGGGGTTTTCGAGATCTCGGACACCATTGTTCGTATTTCTATCGTCCTATCGTATCATCATTCAGGAGAGAGCACATGTCAGTGCCCCATATTTCCTCAACTATCTCAGAGTTTGATTCTCCTTGGGAAAGATGGCAGTTAGGCTCCTCAGATGGCTCTCCGGCACAGTCCGCGCATCACGAACGGCCAGAGCATTATTCGTGGCGGGATAATGGATCGGTCTCCAGAGGTTGACGATGGCCGAGAGGTGTTCTGGAAAAGCCGATTCACGACGGTCACTGTGGTGGCGGATGTGCTGAAGTAGCATCAGCCCCCCCTACAGAATGTAACATGTATCGATGAAGCAGGGACGTACTATCGCTTGACGATTGCGCGCACTCGTGCATCGGTGGGTCTTGCTTGGCATGGAAGTCGGAGTCCGGAAGCCAGTCCAAGACGAGGAAGGTACACACGGGGCTTCCGTCGCCGAATAGGCAGGTGCCAGCGCCAACTGGCAGGTGTTGAGAAATTACTGCTTACGTACCACATCCTTCAAATTCGCCTCGTTGTCTCGACGCGTGACGCGTAACGCCGTGTTGAATGTATGAGTAAGGCTAGCTTGACGCGTCCACGACTAGTCCACGTGTCCGAACTTCTGCCGTTAGTAATTACTAGTGATTGTCGAGCTAAGGAGGGCCGATAGGTATAGATAGATCATAAACTATAATAGAAGCTACAAGGAATAGTAGGGGCCAAAGTAGGAATAGCAAGTATATTGTTGTTATCTATAGGTTAGAACTCAACCTAAAAGGGGTTAGCTTGGATTAGTTATGTAATTATTATTATGTAATCTAGTCTACTTGGCATCCCCTACTAGGTAACTAACTAGACTATATATTCCAATACTCCTACTTAGATTAGTTAGTCTATAAATCTTAATTCTAACTAATACAATCTAATAAGAACTTTAATTAGCTAATTAGATATAATAGCTTCTAGATTAATATAGCGTATCTAATCTACTAGGTTCAATTCCTAGATCTAGTATTTACTTGCTTAGTAGAGTTTAAACTCCTCTAAGTAGGTACTTTTATCCCTTTATACTAACTATAATTATCTAATGAATTCCTAGAACTATAGCCCTATCTTTAGCTTAGTTAGGCTTTTAGCTACTATCTCTTTTGTTAGAGTATATTCTACTATAACCTTTCTTTACTACTAAAGATTTCTAACCTTATTAAAACTAATATTAATATATTTTAATCTCTTATAGATATAAGCATCTTTAATAAGAGTTAAAGCTACCTAGTTATTACCTATAATCTAAATAGGTCTAACCTTATTTACTATATTAGAATTTCTTTTAATTAATAGTTAGAATAAGTATTCTCCTACTAACTATGCATAGTCTATCTCCCTTAGGAATACTATAAGGAATTAAGATTACTTTGTATATATATTCATTACTATGTACTTAGCTTCTATAGTTAATGTAGTAACTAACTTCTACTTCTTGCTTATCTAAGAAACTAGTAATCTATAGAGAAAGAAGATACTTCTAAGGATCGAGACTCTATTAGCTTTGTCTATTGTATAATTAGAGTCTAAATATCCTATTAGCTTTCCTCTA
>LFZO01000253.1:0-49297 GCA_001578225.1 Pseudocercospora musae | reverse complement strand
AGGGATTCGTGCAACAATTTGCACTAGTAAGGGAAACTAAGGAGTAGATAAGAAGGAGGGAAGAAGAGGGGGAAAGGAGGGTAGGGCAGTAGGCAAGGTAGTTAGAGGGTAACAACCATAACACTAGTATACCCTAGAGGAAGGAAAGTAAAGAAACGAGGAAGAACAATACTTGTAAATAGGATAGGAGGGAGGTTTTTACTAACCAAGTTGGTTTCCTACCTAAAACAACATATAGAAACAGACCTGCATAGGCCGAAAGGCACTACAATAGGCAAATGAAATATCTATCTATCTATATAGGAGGACGAGTAGTTTAACTAGTTCATCGACAAGTTTCGCGCCCTTAGTATTAATAAGCTAAAGATATTAGTTACCGCTACTAACAAGCTCGATACGACTTAGAAAGTTTCGGATACTATTAGTAATACCGACGACATTTATCTAGACGCGCCTACGGTAGACGTTTTCGCTACCTAAAGGAGTATAAGAAAGATCTACCCTAACCTAGATAGTAAGTACTAGATATGCGGTAGTATTAATTATATATAGAGCGACTATCTAGTATAGAAGGAGCTTATAGACCGAGGCTATATAAACAAGTAGAACGGTAAGACGTACTATAGTAAAACTAGCGAGTAGATACCGCACTAATAGGACCTTCGTACTCCGAAGCTAGCTATTATTCTACTACTACTAGAAGCTAGGTATAGGCCTATCTATTAGGAGGTTCTAGGGAATAGTACCTTCGTAGCGATTATAGAGCGGGAAGGCAAGAGAGTTCGAAAGCTCCTAGACGATAAGTATACTAAAGATAGGTCTATTCCCGCTATAGCGG
The DNA here is from genome assembly GCA_001578225.1 of Pseudocercospora musae. Lineage (NCBI taxonomy): Eukaryota > Fungi > Ascomycota > Dothideomycetes > Mycosphaerellales > Mycosphaerellaceae > Pseudocercospora > Pseudocercospora musae. The sequence continues at coordinate 48,459 of LFZO01000253.1, read as the reverse complement.
TTAAGGTAGCTACGATAACTTAGAACGACTAGATTATTATAGACATATATAACCTTTAAACAGACGAGAGTAGCGACGACATTAACGAGGTTACTACGATGCCCGCTATAACAAGATCGTAGGCTAAGAACCTATCGAGACCTAGTACCGCTTCTACTAGTATACCGAATCGTAAGGCTATAGACAAGGTAAAGGAGTAACGGGAGACAGTTACCAAGACTAAGAATCTCATTACTGCTTAGTAGAGGGCCTAATAGTAGGTTAGCGTACCTCCTATCGCGTCGTCTAGTACCGTGCCCGCTACTAACTCTTCTACTACCCTAGAGCCTAAGGTTACCGAAACCTAGGAAGTCGAGATAACTAAAGATACTAACAATACTAACGGATCGTCTCCTAGACCTACCAACCCTCCGGTTTATAATAAGAAAAGAGACACGGACCCGAAGTCGTTTCGTTTCGACAATTATATTAAGAAGTATAGAATAGGAGATACGACTAGGATATAGAATATCTTCTAGACTTCTTAGTTCCTTAATCTCTAGTCTAGCGTCTCTATAGGTAATCTATTAGCCTATAGGGTCCCTACTAACCTCTTCTAGAAGCAAGTGCCTAACGATCTAGACTTTATATATAATCTCATAGCGTTCTAGAAGGATAAGGGCAAGGCAACGTATATCGATGTTCGATCGTTAGAATATCTACTATACTTTAAAGAACTTCCTACGCCTACTATTAAGGACGTTTCTAACGCTAATAACGTGCCTAGCTTAGTTAGTACCTATACGGTTCGATTTACGAGCGCTACGATAGGACGCGCTCCCTCTTCCAACGTTAAGGAACTGTATAGTAGACTAGCCAACGTTGACTTGTCCGTAGTTACTCGAGAATTCGCTATTATTCCGAGTATCTATATCGACGTTAAGATTAGGAACTATAGCTTACTAGTACGAGCTATAATTAATAACGGATCGGAGTCTCTTATTATGCCTTTAGTCTTAGCCTAGCAACTTCGCTTACTAATTAATAAGGAGGTTGTATTAGGGATAAGGGGCGTTAATAGTACCGTTCCTTTCGTAGGCGCCTACTATAACGTTATAGTAGATGCCTTTAGGGTAGTATTCGCTTTTACATTCTAGATAGCGACTAACCTAGAAACGCCTATTCTACTTAGACGACCCTAGTCTCGTATAGTATGCGGCATCTAGTAGAACTATAATAATGGATTATAGGAAGGCACTATAGCCGACTAGAAGGGGAATAAGATTGTTTTTACCGGCTACGTTAGTAATTAAGGCTACAAGTCCTATAAAGAGATCGTCGTAGCTACCTAGAAGCGCTAGTAACGCATTGCCGGCATAGATCGAGAGGGAAAAGTACTAGCGCTACTATAGGGCCGACGGTCTATACCTTGTTCGCGTACGGTCTAAACCAATCTTACTCGTTTCGGTTAAAGGGGGAGGGATTGCGAGCTAATTAGACTAAGCTACAAGAACTATAAGAAGAATTAAGGCTATAGGCTAATCGGGTACCTACTACTACCCCTAACCTACTAATAGACGTAGAAGAAGGTAACGACTCTAAGATCGAGGTATTTCGGACCTTAGACTAAGACTCGGAGGTATTATTAGTATCCCGTAGCCAATCGGGAGTATCCGCTAATAACCCCTAGGGGAATTATTATAGTAATGTGTTTAGCGGTATACTAGGAAGGGACTACGAGCTATTAATCGAGTAGCTTAACGATAAGAGTAACGCCTCGGAGGAAGTATACGCCTTGTTCTACTATACTAACCTCTAGAACGAACGCCTACGGGTTAGGTTACCTCTACCTATAGTATCTTCGATAGACGTTTTTACGCTATATAAGCGGATAGCTAATAAGGTAAAACTAGTTAAAGGCAGTATACATATAATAGATAGATCCAATCCTAGTAGTAACCCGAACTAGAGGCAAGATTGCCTAGACCGAGAAATAGCTCTTCTACCTAGTATAGGGCCCTATAACTAGAAGTATATTACGAAGAAGTTCTCTACGATTGAGAGAGGATCGAGGCTTACTCCTAAACGTCTTACTAACATTCGTACTAGTCTTAAGCTTACGCCGATAGAGAGGCACCTTCTAGAGGAACTTCTATACAATCGGGAAGTAGTTTTAGTATATAACTTTACGTATCTTAGCCGTATTAACCTAGAGATCGTTCTACTATAGAAGATTAGAACTATTCCTTACGAACTATAGGAGCATCCGTCTTATAGAATCAATCCGAGTCTGTGTCCTATCGTAGAGGATATAGTACGTAAGCGGATAAAAGTAGGCACTCTTAAACCGTTATATACCTTATATCGAAATCCTTATTTCCTAGTTAGAAAGAAGCCGGTTCCTAGGAAGGACTAGGAATATCGTCTAATTAATGTAGCTACGAAGTTCAATACTATAACGATTAGGGACGCTAATCTACTACTAGATACGGATAGCTTCTCGGAAGCCTTTAGGAACTATGTTATCGCTACGCTAATTAATATCTTCTTAGGATACGACTAGATTATATTAGATGTTACTAGTAGAGACCTTACGAGCTTCGACACGCTACTTAGTCTCGTATAGTAGACGACTCTTCTATAGGGAGTAACTAATTCTATTGCCTAGTTTGTTCGAGCTATAAACTAGGTCTTGTTTACCTATATCTCGTACATTGCAATACTATTTCTAGATAATATAGGTATTAAAGGGCTAAAGACAAGATATAGGGATAAAGAGGTAGAGCCTAGTATTCGCCGTTTTGTTCTAGAGCATATCTAGAACCTAGACTAGGTTCTATACGACTTGGAACGTACACATCTTACGATCTATAGCGCTAAGCTTTAGCTCCTTTACTAAAAGATTAATATCGTTAGCTACGTAATAGATACGAATAGAAGACATCCGGATAGCGCCCGTATTAAGAAGATTGCTAAGTAGCCGACTCCTATCTATTAAAAGGATATACGGATATAGATTAGAGTCGTTACCTACTTTAGGATCTAGGTCGAGGACTTCTCGATCGTCTACAAGCCGCTATTTACGCTCCTTTAGAAGGACGCCGAGTTTCAATAGGATAAGGAGTATTAGTAGGCCAAGGAGCGGGTTACAAAAGCCTTAATTAGTGCCCTAGCCCTTACGTCTATTAACTACACTAAGGGAGCTAGTACTCTCGTAGTTACTATCGACTCTAGTAGGGATAGTTACGGTAAGGTACTAATATAGTATAATAGGGATAAACCGTTAGTACGCTATCCGGTACGATATGAGTCTAGGTTATAGAACCCTACCGAGGCGAGATACGATACTAGTAAGCGCGAGTACCTCGGAGTCTACAAGGCGCTAAAGAAGTTTCGTCCTTAGCTATTCGGCGTCTACTTTTAGCTCGAGGTAGATGCGAATACCTTAGTCTACTAGCTTAATCGAGTAGCTTCTAATCTGCCTAACTTAGCGATAGCTAGGTAGGTTGCGTAGATCTACCTCTTCGACTTTAATATAGTTTATATCCCTAGGAAGAAACACTCTACTATAGACGCCTTATCTCGCAAGCTAGTACTAATAACGATATTGTAGAGATATAGGAAGAAGAAGACGTAGACGTAGTAATTAACCGAACGTTCTTCTTATCCTTTTACGTTAATGCCTACCCGATTATCGAGGAAGGTACTACTACCGCCGAGGTAGATAACGAGGAAGGGGTAGAGGAGATAGAGCGGGCCGACATCCTAGATAGAGAGTACTCTAATAACTCCTACTATATCGCTTATTTCCTTACGTACGGTAGGAAGGCTCTAGATATGTCTAGGAGTTAGTATCGGCGTATTATCAAGTAAGCGCGTCGGTTTATAGTTAAGGATAGGCATCTATAGAGGTAGTCTATAGTTAACGTACCGCTTTAGAGGGTTATCGATAATACTAAGGCTAGATAGGAGATCTTGTATACTCTTTACGAGGAAACTAGGCACCGGGCTACTAAAGGGACCTTTAACCTTCTAAGAAGGCGGTATTAGTAGGATAGAGTGTAGGCTAACGTCTCTAGGTACTACAAAAGCTATCCTAAATATACCTTCCGTAATAGTTATCGCCGGGCTAGTAAGCTTCGGATACCTACTTAGTAGTCGGTCGGGGAGCGCTAGTACGTAGATACTATTTATATTAATAGTAACAATAGTATACTAGTAGCTCGAGAAGCGCTATCTCGGTAGCTAGAAGTATAGTATTTCTATTTCTCCTCGAAAAAGATTACTACAGCGTATATAGCCAAGTTCCTATAGAAGGAGATCTTTTATAGATAGGGTGCCCCTACTAAGATAGTACTTAACAATACTCTAACCAATTTCGCCGAGGAAGTCTAGACGCTAATTATTAGCTATAGAGCTAAGATAGTTAAGATTTCGCTATACTATCTAGAGTCGAATACTATAGTTAAAGTCGGACACAAAGCCCTTCTCGATACTATCGCTAAGCTTACGAATAGAGGGGATAGGCGGATGCCTATTACTAACTATATATCCGCCGTCCTATAGGCTAATCGCATAACTACTATTCGGATAACTAGTCTTACGCCTACTAAAGTTATAATAGGACGGGAGGCAGTTCTACCTATCGAGCTTACGCATCGCACCTATAGCGTTTTTAATTAGGGATTAGTTAGAGACCGCTCTAACCTTTTATACCTATACGCTAAGGCCCTCGAGGAAATAACTAGTACTATCGAAGAAGGCCTCGCTCGCTAGAGGCGCCTTCGTAAGGAGACGAAGTAGTACTTCGACGATACTTAGGACATTGACTACGCTCCCTTTAAGGAAGGGGATCTTGTTCTTGTCTTCCGTTCGAAGCTAAAGACGAGCTTTTCGTATAAGCTTACCTTCCGCTAAAAGGGGCCGTATCGCGTTTAGGAAGTGCTCTATAACGGCGCTACTTACCGACTTTAGGAGTTAGATAGCTCTACGCTTAAGTATATATAGCTACGTACAAACTTAAAGAAAATGGACTTTATAAAGAAGCCTACTATACCTCCTCAAACCGATAAGGAAGTATTAGCGGAAGCGGAGAATATCGCTAGGGACCTTAATCCTTTCTATAAAGATCCAAACGCCGTACTAAATACTAAGCTACTAGAGGGATTTACGTATCCGTAGATACGACTTAGTAAGCTATTAGTAATAACTTAAGAAGAAAGGGACGGATATGTATAGGTTAGCTTTATTTAATTTAGCCTTACGTACGGCTAACTAGAGCTAGAGGTTAAGACTAATACTAATACTAAGCCTTAGCTAGACTAGATATAGGAGCTAGACTACGAGTCTAACGATAAGGGCGATAGCTAGTTCGATAACGAAGATCCTAAAGTCCTAAAGGTACTAACTAGTAGGAGAGACGACCTATAACCGGATATTTAGAGTTCTTGTTTCTAATTATTCTATTTACGATACTATTGTACTACTACGTATATTTCCTTTATTCTTACTTATAGAGTTAGTAGATCTTTAGGGTTTACTTTTAGGAAGTTCGACTTATAATAACTCCTAGGGGGGTAATTAGTAGGAAGCTTTCGGTTACTAAGCCTTTTTATTACCGAGGTTCTACGATATATCGACTCTACGCGTATAGCCGATAGTAGCTAAGCGAGACAAATAGAAAGGGAGGCGCTTGCGGAAGCCTTACTAGCTAGAGATCCGATCGCTTATTAAGGACCGATACTAGCGCTTATAGGTAACTACGCTAGTCGGGTAACTACTACCCTATCTATAAGCGGTATAGAAAAGAAGGGTACCTAGATAGACCGGGTTTCGAGTAACCTATAGGGAAGAAGTATAGACTACTTTTATATAGAAACTATAGGACGATCGATAGATCGGGAGTAAATCGCGCGATCTAATAACCCCCCTAGGGATTATTAATACTGCCTCGCCAAAGGAGCTCCCTAGAAAGCTAGATTATAAGGCGACCTATAGTAGTAGAGCGATATAGGCCGCCGTTGGATAGATAGGGTATTAGAGCGCTACTATAACTAGGAATATATACAAAGAGTCGAGAAAGTGAAACTTTACTTCCTAAGGTTTCGGGATAGGCCGCCCGCGTACCCGTATACGTACGACTATTTAAGTATGAATTTACTCGAACCTCCGAGTAATCCTATATATATACGCGCTAGTAGTTACAAGTAAATAGCTACCTACGACCTTTGTTCTAAAGCCCTTATTAACGGGCGCTAGTACCTACTTAGCTATTTCCCTATTAACCTACCTTCTAATATAGCTAAGGAATAAGAACTCGTACTACCTACTTCCTCTTCGACCGCTTATCGGTTTAGTTAACCTACTACTATTGTTTAGCTAGGCTAGAGCGCTACGTCGCTCGGAATCTTTATAGTTCTAGAGAATAGTAAGCTTGCTTAGGTTACTAATCTTACCGACGCGTTTAATATCGTAATAGGTATTACTAACCGCTAGGTAAAGATCGAGGCGACTCGACAACTACTTGCTATCCTCGATAGGGCTAGTAAGAGCCTATTAGTTACTATTGCTATAGGCATAATAGGTCTCTACCGTAAGCTTAGAGGGACCGTCGACTTCAAGAACCTAGTTCTCGAGGGCAAGGAGCTCTCTAAGGCCTACCCGTCTCTTACTATTGTCGAAGAATAGGGTATTAATATCCGCTACCGACTCAACTATCTAACTATAACCCTTGAGTACTAGGGTAGTCCGATAGCGCTCCTATAGAGCTTAGTCGACTTCGCCTACAATAGTGTAGAGCGAGCTAAGAATATTACTACCTTTATTAATAAGAACAAGACTCGTCGGCAAGGTACTAAGATAGTTAGTAAGACAATAGTCTATCGAGTACTATCTACTCCTAAGAAGATAGGCTAGTAGAACCTAAGCCTTACCTTTACTAATAGCGACTTCGACTCGAAGTACTATAAGAAGTATAAGAAGGAAATCGCTACTATTAACCTAGAGAGCTAGGAGGTTATACAACTATTAGCTAACAAGGGGTACCGCATTAGTAGCTCGGGGTTCATTGTAGAGGGACTAGCTCGTATAGCGCTATTTATTACTCCGTCTTAGCGCTAGGCAATCCGTTACTAGACCGAAGTATAGAAGGTAGTAGACGAGGTAGCTACCCGAGAGCTTGCCGCGTAAGAGAACGCTAGGCCGCGCCGTGCTACCGCTTAGCAAACCCGCCTATAGTAAGAACACGCTATTAAGATTGTAGAGCTTCGTTAGTAGGAGGAAGAATATAGATAAGAAGCGCTACGACTCGAGGCTACGGTAGCCGAGGAGGATACTAAGTCTACTAGTAGCGATATTAGAGGCGAAGAGATAGATTTCGAGGTAGACATTAAGGATATCTATACGGATTGTATAGGTAGCTAGTTCGGTCGGTTTATAGCCGAACTAGATACTATAAGTATTAAGGGCAAGGACGTTAGTTCCTTTACTATAGTTTATAACCTAGCTCGGCAATTCAAGGACCTATATAATCCTAATAAACCGGAGGATATCTACGTAAAGTACCTAAAGATCTATACTAAGTTCTATAGGCTCTACCTAATTAACGTAAAGGATAACCTTACTAATCGGCTCTTTCTACTTAGTAAGAACGGCGATACGGAGGAAGAGTTTGAGGCCTTTCGCAACTCTACTAAGGCTTACTACTTCGCTAGTACTACCGTTACTATAGTACTAGTAGTACGACTCGGCTTGTACGCCTTTACGCCGGTCTAGTCTATCGTACCGGTTATGCTAGATCGGTTTCTATAGGTAGTCGCTCGAGCCTTTAGGCAAGCGGGAATTACGGTAGTAATAGCTAAGTAGGGTAGTACGGCGGTTATCGACGTCTTTGATTAGGCTAAGAACCTAAAGGGGAAGACTAGTAGTCTAATATAGGAGATAGTCGCGGAGTTTGCGATATATTACTAGTATCTTCGTAGCTATCCGCTAGAGAAGTAGATAGGTATCAATCCCCTATAGATCTATAGTATTAGTAACTAGTTAGTCTAATAGAATCTACCGCTATAGCTCCTTATAGTCGCCCTTCGACCTAATTACGTATACGAGATTATATCCGTACTAAAGCCTACTAAGTTCTATTACGAATCCGATATACCTAAGAAGAGTAACTTGCCTTTAGCGGAGACAATGCGCTTAAATAGCAATGTTCTAGAACTAGTCGAGGGTATTAGCGTTAATAGAATCTATGTATTAGTATCCTTTAAAGCGGAGGATAAGCTTGCCTACTCTTAAAGCGTCGATTATATATACGATCTAGAGGTTTTCGCTATATAGGTATAGAAGCTTAAGGCTCGTAGTCTTATACTACCGAGCGGCTAAGTAGGAGAGCTAACCGAGAAGCACCTTACGCCTAAGGATTTAAAGGCTATAAGCGACTAAGCTAATAGCAAGACTACGTAGTAGATCTTAATACCGCTATTAGAGAGCTCTATCTTGTTTAGTATACCGTATCTACCTTATAGCGACATTACCGGTACGGCTACTCGGATGCGTATAGATCTAGGCTTCTACCGTATTAAGGGAACTAAGGTTAAGGGATTCAATCTTACCGTCGCTTAGGTCGTAGAGGCTTACCGGTGCCTTACACCTATTACTCGCTAGGGTAGTACGATTCTATACGCGTTTCCTTACGCTATCTAACTTACTAGCCTTAGTCCTATATTAGACGCTCTTATTAGTCGCATTTTATAGACTAATCCTACTATTCGAGAGGAGCTTAATTAGATCTTCGGACTAGATTATAAGGGTCTTAGAGGCTATATTAAGGCGTAGAACTAGCGCGCTTACGACGCGGTTCGCGAAGCTCTAGTAGTTTAAGCTAATCTCGAGCGTAAGATGTACGGTAATAAGAGCTACTATACTATAGGCAACCTCTCCTACCGATAAGAGGACGACGAGGTACTAGGCGAGAGCTACGGCAAGTACGAGCTTCGCTAAGCTACGTACTATAGGCTTAGATTAGTATAGCAATCGGTAACGGTACTATCGGAGAAAAGGGCGCTAGGATTAATGGCCCCTAGGGGGGCGATTAGAAAGCTACCTTAGGTAGCGACTAAAAAGCGTACCGGTTTGATTTCTATATACATGTTCGCGGTATTGTGTCTAGTTAGATACCTAGAAAGGGAGGGATATTGTCTAGCAACTAGGACACACTTGTCTACCTAGTTAGGTAGGGGTCTTAATTAGTACATATAGCCCTCTTCCTACTAGGGAGAGACATTATTAACCTTCGTTTAGTACACATTGCTAGCTACGTTCTATATGCCTCTACTATAGGGCTCTAATTACTACTAACTGCCTCTATAGCTACTACGATAGTTAGTCCGCCTAGCATGGCTACCTATAGCCTAATAGGTCGTACTACCTATAGTCCCTTCCTATACTGCCTAGTCCTTGGGTTTGTATAGGTTCGGGTTCTACTTATTACTAGATACGTATTAATATAGGAGGTCGAAAAGAACGTATAGTTAATTACTATATCGATATCCTCTTCCTCCTATATCTCTATAATATCTTTATCTATAGCCGGTTTGCGAGATAGGGCATCTATAGGAGAATGTCGCTTTCTAGGTATATAGATAGTATTAAAGTTAAAGAGGTAGATCTATACTATCTATCTAGCTATAGCTAAGTTTAGTAGATCCGAAGCTACTCGACTAAGCTAGTAGACTAAGATATTCGTATCTACCTCGAGCTAGAAATAGATACTAAATAGCTATAGGCGGAACTTCTTAAGCGCCTTATAGATCCCTAAGTACTCTCTCTTATCCGTATCGTATCGCGCTTCCGTAGGGTTCTATAGGCTAGACTTATATCGTATAGAATACTATAAGGAAGGCTCCTCCCTATCGTACTATATTAGTATAAAAGAGGTATATAATACGTAGTATATAGTACTCGATTAGAACTACTCGAATTACTAAAGAAGAAAGGGAAGAGAGGTATCTAGAGCGAAGATATATAGCTATAGGCTAAGATAGGCCGCCCCGGCCCTTCTTGGCCTATTTCGACTCTAGATAGGCCGACTAGGCCTATAAATAGGCCGGCTAGGCCGTAATCGTAATATTACCCTCCCTCCCCCCTCTCTATAGGTCTACGTCCTAGAGGCTAGGAATAGAAAACTTTACTTATAGTCTATTATTATATATATAAGACGCTTACTATTATTTATAAAGCTTACTTAGGTAGTAATAACGCTATTACCGTATTAGGCGCGTAGATTTAAGCTATCTAAGTCCCTTTAATTTAATCCCTTTTATAATATATACCTACTAGATATATATTCTATTACTATCGCTACTACTATTCCTACGCCTAGCGCTAGGGGAAGTAAACTATAGTCGACCCTTCTTAAGGCGGTTTAGGCTAACTTAGCGTAGTAGCCTCCCTTCGTCTAGTAGTAGCGCCCCTTTTAGTTATTACTAGCCGCCTTTATATTATTCTAAGCCTTCTCGGACCGTTTCGGCCCGATAGCGACTAATATAAAGTTTAATAGTAATCCGTACCTTAATTATACTAATATTATATAGGGCTATACCGGCGGAAGCCGTACTACCCTTCTTAAGGCTATATGCCTCTAAATCGATTCGTCTAACTATAAGGAGGACCTTACTAACGAGACTAAATACTTCAATTACCTAAAGTATATCTCTCGTAGCTCGGGCTATTTCTAAGTAAGTCGTTTTAGTCTAAGATAGATCGAATAAGGCTAATAGGCGTCTAGATTCCTATAGAATATAAGCCTACTATTAAGGTAGCTAACGGATTACGCTAGGAGGCCCTAGATAATCTAACCGATATAAAAAAGACTAGAGAGGCCTACTAAGCTTATATATCGGTATACGAGAAGATTAAGAAGTACGTATCGCCTTATATAGTAGTAAATTCTTATATTACTATACTATTCCAACTACTAGACAAGTAGCTATCCCTATCTATTTTCGAAGGTAAAAGCCCTTAGTCTATAGCCTCCGGTATAAAACCCTTTATCTCCTTCCTACTTTATAGGATTCTATCCCTACCTTTAGTATCTGTTTAGGCTATAGGATATAGAGAGGATCTCTATAGCTCCTTCCTCTTACTAGGCTCCTATTTCTATTTCCTACCTTCCTCCTCCTCCTTTTCTAGCTCTTCCTTTATAAGGGAGAACTGTTCTAGGAGACCCTCCTTAATTATCTATCTAGTTACTTTATTTAGGCCTCTCTTAGTCTATGTAAGCTCCTACTATAATAATCCTATCCTTTAGATAAGTTAGTTCCTTATCCTTTGTCTCTCTAGATAGAAGAGTATAATATGTTTAGGTATCTAGACCCTATATCTATATATATACTCTAGTATCTTGTCTAGGACCCTCCTCCTTATTAGGTATATATTTAGGCTAATGTATTTAGTCCTAATTAGGGTTGCTATTATACTTTGCTTCCTTATCTATCCTTTGTATATTTCCTTACCTTTTAGCCTTTCCTACTAGGCTATAGGCAGTTGTTAGCCCTATTGGGATACCTATCTCTTCCTAACTTAGCTTTCCTATTATGTATTCTATTTCTAGTATATCTACTAATATTTAGGTATTATTCCTCCCTATTAGATATATTCCCTAGTCTATCTATTAACCTATTCTACTATCTATCTCTATCTTGGCTTTAGGTCTTATACTTAGGCTATACCCCTACTCCTCCTATATTCTCCCTAGACCTTTTTATATCTCTCCTAGATATACTTAGTTACTAGCTTATCCTCTATCTTAGCTAATTGTTATCTTACTATCTCTTGTATATATAGAGAAATAGGTAGGATTTGTGTTTCCCTTTAGAGGACCCCCTCTACTATACTCTTATATACTCCTATAATATATCTTAGTATCTAGTTTTAGATCTTTTCTAGCCCTAGGGTAGCCCCTTTTCTATATCTAGACAGTCCCTCTAGTACTATCTAGACTTTGGCTCTATATATTATTGTAGGCCTTACTATAGCTATATATAGATATTTCGCCTTCTAGAATAATACTCCCTATATAGATTTATATAGCCTCTAGAGTAAGAACATCTAGGAGATACCTTTCTCTACTACTTTCTTAATATATAGGCCCTACTATAGTTTCGAGTCTACCTAAACTCCTAGTAGTTAGAGAGATAGAGTAGGTCTATCCTTAAACCCTATTATATTAACTATAGCTTATAGGTTATGTCTTGTTCTACTCCTAGTAAAGTAGATTAGTTAATACTTCTATAGTATAAAGGTAGCCCTATACTTAGCTACCTATTATATATATTTATTATATACTATCTCTAGCTTTCTATAGTTCCCTTCTATAGTTTTCTTATATACGAGGATATTAGAGTTATCTACAAATCCTATTACTATAGTTCCCTTATCCTCTAGGTTAGGGAGGAGTATAGATATAAAGAATAGGAATAGGATTAGTAAAAGGATAGATCCTTATAGTATTCTAGTTGTTTAGGGCCTTGCCTAATCTATATATTCTCTAAGTCTAAGGCATATTGTCTAGTCCTAGAGGAATAACTAGATAAATTGTATAATATACTATAGGTATACTTTTATCCTAATATTATATATTAGTCTTTAGTATAATATATTATCGAATACTCCTAATATGTCTAGGTATAGTATTAATACTACTATTGTTAGATCTGTTTTCTAGACTATCTAGACCTGTTCTATTATTAGCTCTAGGACTAATATAGTAGACCTTCCTAGTCTAGCTCCTATCTAAGATTAGGAAAGGAGATCTCTATCCTCTACTTCTTTACTTATTCTCCCTATAACGATAGCCTCTAGGACCTTTGCTAGGATGTTTAGTAGTGCTATAGATCTGTATACTCCTAGTTTAGTATAGTCTAGCTTCTATAGCTTCTTTAAGACAACTATTATAGAGTATTTAAAGGGTTTAGGGTAGTATCCTTATTATAGGTATACTATAAAGAACTTGTATAGTATAGGTCCAAGTTCCTATCTACATTCCTTAAGTATTAGGTTAATAATCTAATTAGGTCCTAGGGCTTTACTCTTAGGAAGCCTATTAAGTATCTTCTAGAGTTCTCCTCTTCTAGTCTCTTCCCCTATCTAGAATAGGCTTAGATAGGATATATTTTATATATCTTCTAAGTTAGCTACCCTTAGCTCTAGGAAGAAGTATTAGGCTAGTACTTCTACTTTCCCTTAGTTTTCTATTTATATTATACTATCTTTGTCCTTAAGCTCTAGAAACTATAGAAGGGGGTACCTTTATCCTACTCCTTCCCTAGCCTACTTAGCTAGCTTCTAGATCCTATTCGGGTCCTCGGTAATCTCTTTAACTATATCTCTCTAGCCTAGGTTCCTATCTTTCCTAATTTACTTACCTTTAGCCTATAAGGCTACTAGGTATACTACTAGGTTCCCTTCTATTCTTTCTTAGCTCTATTCCCTCTTTAGATATCTTGTCTTCTTTACTACTTTACTATACTCCTTTAACTATATTATCTTAGTATATTTAGATAGTTTGCCCTTTAGGATGTCTTCTTAGATTATCTTAGTAAGTATCTCTTAGATCTCTTAGGCTATCGTATTGAGCTATTATAGTGTATCTATTACTCTAGTAGAGATTTCTTATACCTCCTTCTTTACCCTAGCCCTAATCTTATCCTAGTCTACCTTTTTCTATTATAGTCTTTATACTTAGGCTTTAGTACTATACTAAGCCTATAGGATTATAGTTTAGATTAGTATATAGTCTAATCCTATTTCTAAGTCCGTCCTTATTCTATATTCCTATACATTTTATTAGATTCCTATAGTCCTAAATACTAGGTCTAGGGTCTAATAGCTCCTAGGAGTCTCCTATATAATCGTGCCTAGCTCTAGTAGTAGGTTAAGGTAGGCCTTTTCTATAATTATAATAAGGTAGTCTACTACCTAATATTAATTCTAGGTATTGTATCCTCCCTACCTAGAGTAGTATAGGTTGAAATCCCCTAGTAGGATAATCTTTTCTCCCTCTTTTCCCTAGATTGCCTCTTCTACTAGTAGAAGGGTATATAGAGTATAGTCTCTAGTAGATCTAGATAGGTTGTAGTAGTTAAGGATATTAACCTATCTTTCTTCTATAAGGAGGCGAATTGCAATTATGTTTCCTAAGTATTCTTTTATATTCTATATTTGTATACTAATTTCCTTAGATACGTATATAGTAACCCTTAGATATACTACTCCTAAGAGTATAGTATAGTATCCTAGATATACTACTATGTTCCTATTACTAGGGCTAATCTATAGTTCCTAGATTGCTATTACCTAATGTTCTTTCGGGTCTAGCTATTAGAGGAATAGGATTTAGATCTTGTCTATACTATAGTTAGTGTTGTACTATAGAATAGTAAGCTTTCCCTAACTACTATTTATTTTCGGCGTTCTAGTATATCTATATATCCTCTATCGCTTCCTAGCTCTAGTTTTAGCCTAGTTACCCTTCTTGTCCTATAGCTAGGGGGAATAGGGATAAGATCTTAGTGTTCTATAACCTATCTACTAGGATAATAGAGTTTGTACCTATTAGTCTCCCTAGTAGTCTTCTTAACCTATCGTCTATATCTATATCTAGGCTTATACTTCTAACTTTTCTCTTAGATCTAATAGTTGTCTACCCTTCTAGGTCCTTCGGATCTTTAGGGTAGGTTAGGTAGTTTTAACTCTTAGTTACTTAGTCTCGGAACGCCCTTACTTTTATAATAGCTACTTGTTTTACTTTGTATAATACTAACTATACTATATAGATACCTTAGTAGTTACTATATTTCCTTACTATTTCTTAACATTCGTCTATTCTATATAGTTCTACGTATTTTCCGTATACCTATTCGGCTATATAGTACTTTACAATATGCCTAAATTGTCTATACTTTAGGTATTGTATAGGTCTCTACTTCGGATCGAATTCCTCTATAGTAAGGAGGATACCTAGGGATATAAGTCCTTTCTATATAATTTCCTTTACTTAAGCTAAGCTTTATATATTTAGGATAATAGAGGAGTGCGTCTTTCCTTCTATAGCCTTTCGGCTTTTAAGCTAGGCTACTTAGGATATCCTAAGATTCGGATAGAGTCTTCCGTTTTCTTTCTAGATCTTACGGATATAGCTTAGGTCCTTAGGGTTAAACCCTATAGCCCTAAAGCCGTAGACTAATACCTAGTGTATTAGAGCCTCTACTATAGTACTAGGGAGTGTCTTCTATATCTATCCTAGTTTATTTATTAACTTGTCTTTAGTAGGTTTAGATACTATAAATACCTATAGATTACTACTCTTAAGTTTCTTAATAGTAATTACCCTTAAATCTTTTAGTCCCTAGAGTATTCCCTAGTTAGTAAGGCCTTTTATCTTTTCTTACTCTTCCTTATAGCTAATCCTTATTATAATTATATATCTTTTAAGGGGGATTCTCTATATACTTAGTATAGCTAGCTAGCCTTAGAAGGTAGCCTATATCTATATTCTCGGTTCGGGTACTTTCGTAGTAGTTTAGAGGTTCTATAGATAGGTTCGGAGGATGTTTATAGTATCGGTATCTTTTAGTTAGTATAGGAGCTAGGTCTAGGCCTACTAGAGGAGGGAGAGGAGGGATAGGAAATCTAGGACCTAGGGAGTATCTAGTATCTTTTAGATATCTTCTATTAGGGTTTATAGATTCTTCTAGATATTTCTATTCGTTTTTAGCTAATTAGGCTATTCTTTCGGGCCTTTAGGGCCCGGTTTAGGTATTAGTTAGCCTTTAGTCTAGCTTTAGGATAGAGGCTAGATTCCTCCCTTCCTCTATCTTTTCTTAGATCTACCGTCGCGGTATTGTTTCTAGAGAGGTGTACTCGTGTCTCCTATACTCGTAGGCGCTAGCGCCTTAGTCTAAGAGTTAGATATATTTTTAACTCTTTAATAATATATAAGATATAGACTATATATTGCCTTATATAGAGTCGAGTTACGCTAACTAGAGCCCTTTAGGAAGTATCTACGTTTCGAAGGTACCGGTAACCTCTATACTTATATAGGTAAGGCCGATTTTAATATATCTAGTCCGTCTCGATCCTCTTTACTCTATTTTATCTTAGCTAACCTCCCCTAGATTCCTAGAAGGACTACGATACTATAATAAGGAAGGAGATAGAGCGCGATCTAGCCGCTAGGATATATACGGATCCTTTCGACCTATTTTAGCCCTAGCTAACCCATTCGCTTAGATCCCTACTAAGAAGCGTAAGCGTATTAGAAATAGCTACGTTTCGTTTTAGAAGAAAATAAAGGAACTAGAGAGAGACTAGAAGGAGATAGCGAAGAGCCTAAGTATCCGCCTTTAGCTATATACGGATTAAGTTAAGGCGTTTTAGCGCGGTTTAGGTCGTATACTAGCTAGCGAGGTATATACGGCTCTTATAGAGCTAGTTAAGGAGTTGCCGAGTACTAACGACCTATCTAGGGAGTTCGTAATCCCTCGTAAGCTCTTTCGCGGCCGGTAGGTTAATAAGGATTCTTTTAGGGCCTAGTAGGATCCTTTTAGATCGAGATAGTCTATATACTTACTTAGTACAAGTCGAGCCTTAAGTTAGTAGTACTAGCCGTTCCTAGTTAGCCTATTTTAGGCTATTTACGTCCCCTTAAGCGAGGAGTTAGCTAGATATACCTAAATATAATTAAACGAGATTGAGTTTCCTCGAGTTTATCTATATAATCTCCTTTCGCCCTATTTAGGCCTATCTCTACGTCTATCGCGCCTTACTTAGATACGTATTACTAAATATTAAGGATACTAGGCCTAGAGTAGGAGAGGAGAGTATATTTAATATCGGAAGGACTCGTATCTATACTACGTTACTATCCGATAGCGGAGTACTATCCGTTTACGTAAGGAACGGATACTACTTCGTACTTATATTCCTTCGTAGTCTCTTCCGATTCTCCGTCTATCTAGCGAACGCCTTAAGAGCCGCCTTACTTAGATACTCTACTAGTTCCTAGATATTCTTCTCTTCTCTATATTCCTTCTAATAATATCCTAATATGTCTAACTCCTAGGCTAAGGCGCTAGCGCCTACGAGCGTAGGAGATACGAATATACCTCTCTAGAAACAATACTACGACGGTAGATCCGAGGAAAGGTAGAGGGAGGGAGGGATCTAGCCTCTATCCCAAATCTAGACTAAAGGCTAACTAATACCTAAATCGGGCCCTAAAGGCCCGAAAGAATAGCCTAACTAGCTAAAAACGAATAGAAACATCTAAAAGAACCTACAAACCCTAATAGACGATATCTAAAAGATACTAGATACTCCTTAGGCCCTAGACTTCCTATCCCTCCTCTCTCTCCTCTAGTAGGCCTAGACCTAGCTCCTATACTAATTGAAAGACGCCGATACTATAAACATCCTCTAAACCTATCTATAGAACCTCTAAACTACTACGAAAATACCCGAACCGAGAACATAGGTATAGACTACCTCCTAAGGCTAACTAGCTATACTAAGTATATAGAGAATCCCTCTTAGAAGTTATATAATTATAATAAGGATTAGCTAGAAGGAAGAGTAAGAAAAGATAAAAGGCCTTACTAACTAGGAAATACTCTAGAGACTAAAAGACCTAGGGATAATTACTATTAAGAAACTCGAGAGCGGCGACCTACGGGTATTTGTAGTATCTAAACCTACTAAAGACAAGTTAATAAATAAACTAGGGTAGATATAGAAGGCGCTCCCTAGCGCTACGGTAGAGGCCCTAATATACTAGATACTAGTCTATAGCTTTAGGGCCGTAGGATTCAACCCCAAAGATCCTAGCTATATCTATAAGATCTAGGAAGAGAACGGAAGACTCTACCCGAATCTTAAGATATCCTAAGTAGCCTAGCTTAAAAGCCGAAAGGTTATAGAAGGGAAGACACACTCCTCTATTATCCTAAATTATAAATATATAAAGCTTAGCCTAAGTAAAGGAAATTATACAAAAAGGCCTCGTATCTCTAGGTACCCTTCTTACTACGGAAGAATTCGATCCGAAGTAGAGACCTATATAATGCCTAAAGTATAGACAATTTAGGTATGTAGCAAAGTACTATAGAGCCGAATAGGTATACGGGAAATACGTAGGACTATATAGAACCGACGAATACTAAGGAACGATAAGGAAATATAGTAACTACTAAGGTATCTATATAGTATAGTTAGTATCGTATAAAGTGAAACAAGTAGCTATTACAAAAGCAAGGGCTTTTAGAGACTAAGTAACTAAGAGCTAGAACTACCTCACCTACTATAAAGACCCGAAGGACCTAGAAGGGTAGACAACTATTAGGTCTAAGAGAAAAGTTAGAAGTATAAGCCTAGATATAGACATAGACGAAAGGTTAAGGAGACTACTAGAGAGACTAATAGGTACAAGCTCTATCGCCCTAGTAAGAAGATTACAGAATACTAAGATCTTATTACTATTCCCCCTAGCTATAGGCTAAGAAGGGCAACTAGGATAAAACTAGGGCTAGGAAGTAATAGAAGATATATAGGTATACTAGGACGCCTAAAATAAATAGTAGCTAGGAGAAGCTTACTATCCTATAGTATAACACTAACTATAGCGTAGACAAGATCCAAATCCTATTCCTCTAATAGCTAGATCCGAAAGAATACTAGGTAATAGCAATCTAGGAACTATAGATTAGCCCTAGTAACGGGAATATAGTAGTATACCTAGGATACTACACTATACTCCTAGGAGTAGTATACCTAAGGATTACTATATACGTATCTAAGGAAATTAGTATATAAACATAGAATATAAAAGAACACTTAGGGGATATAATTGCAATTCGCCTTCGTATAGAGGAAAGATAGGTTAATATCCTTAACTACTACAACCTATCTAGCCCTACTAGAGACTATGTACTAGGCATCCTCCTACTAGTAGAGGAAGCAATCCGGGGAAAAGAGAGAGAGGAGATTATTCTACTAGAGGATTTCAACCTATACTATCCTAGGTAGGAAGGTAACAACGCCTAGAACTAATACTAGGTAGTAGATTATCTTATTATAATTATAGAGAAGGCCTCCCTCGACCTACTACTAGAGCTAGGCACGATTATATAGGAAACTCCTAGGAGCTATTAGATACTAGACCTAGTATTTGGGACTATAGAAATCTAACAAAATGTATAAGAATATAGAACAAGGATAGACCTAGAAATAGGATTAGACTATATACTAATCTAGACTACAATCTTATAGGCTCCGACTAGTACTAAAACCTAGATATAAAGACTATAATAGAAAAAGGTAGACTAGGACAAGATTAGGGCTAGGATAAAGAAGGAGGTATAAGGAATCTTTACTAAAGCAATAGATATACTAGAATAGCTTAATACGATAGCCTAGGAGATCTAAGAGATACTTACTAAGATAATCTAAGAGGACATCCCGAAGGCTAAACCGTCCAAATATACTACGATAACCTAGTTATAGGAGTATAGTAAAGCGGTAAAAAAGATAAGACGCCTAAAGAGGAAATAGAGCTAGGAAAGAATAGAAGGGGACCTAGTAGTATATCTAATAGCCTTATAGGCTAAAGGTAGGCAAATTAGGAAAGATAGGAATCTAGGCTAGAGAGACATAGTTAAAGAGATTACTAAGGACCCGAATAGGATCTAGAAACTAGCTAAGTAGGCTAGGGAAGGGATAGGACAAAGATATCCCCTTCTATAGTTCCTAGAGATTAAGGATAAGGATAGTATAATACAAATAGAAAACTAAGGGAAAGTAGAAGTACTAGCCTAATACTTCTTCCTAGAGCCGAGGATAGCTAACCTAGAAGACATACAAGATGTATCCTACCTAAGCCTATTCTAGATAGAGGAAGAGGTTAGGATAGGAGAACTCTAGAGGATACTTAATAGGCTCCCTAAGGGTAAAGCCCTAGGACCCGACCTAATTATTAAACTAATACTTAAGGAATGTAGATAGGAACTTAGACCCCTACTATACAAATTCTTTATAGTATACCTACAATAAGGATACTATCCTAAACCCTTTAAACACTCTAAAACGGTCGTCCTAAAGAAACTACGAAAGCTAGACTATACTAAACTAGAAGTATATAGACCTATAGCACTACTAAACACCCTAGTAAAAGTCCTAGAGGCTATTATTATAGGGAGAATAAGCAAAGAAGTAGAGGCTAGAGATCTCCTTCCCTAATCCTAGATAGGAGCTAGACCGGGAAGGTCTACTATCTTAGCCCTAGAGCTAATAATAGAACAGGTCTAGATAGTCTAGAAAACGGACCCAATAATAGTAGTATTAATATTATACCTAGACATATTAGGAGTATTCGATAATGTATTATACTAAAGGCTAATATACAATATTAGGATAAAAGTATATCTACGGTATATTATATAATTTATCTAGTTATTCCTCTAGGATAGGACAATATGCCTTAGACTAGGAGAATATATAGACTAGGCAAGGCCCTAAACAACTAGAATACTATAAGGATTAACCCTCTTACTAATCCTATTCCTATTCTTTGTATCTATACTCCTCCCTAACCTAGAGGGTAAGGGAACTATAGCGATAGGATTTGTAGATAACTCTAATATCCTCGTATATAGGAAGACTATAGAAGGGAACTATAGAAAGCTAGAGATAGTATATAACAAATACATACGATAGGTAGCTAAACACGGGGCTACCTTTGTACTATAGAAGTACTAACTAATCCACTTTACTAGGAGTAGGACAAGACATAACCTACAAGCTATAGTTAATATAATAGGGTTTGAGGATAGACCTACTCTATCTCTCTAACTACTAGGAGTTTAGGTAGACTCGAAACTATAGTAGGGCCTATATATTAAGAAAGTAGTAGAGAAAGTAGTAGAGAAAGGCACGTTATAGATGTCCTTACTCTAGAGGCTATACAAATCTATATAGGGAGTATTATTCTAGAAGGCGAAATACCTATATATAGCTATAGTAAGGCCTACAATAATATATAGAGCCAAAGTATAGATAATACCGAAAGGAGTACCGGGATATAGAAAAGGAGCTACCCTAGGGCTAGAAAAGATCTAAAACTAGGCGCTAAGACATATTATAGGAGTATACAAGAGCGTAGTAGAGGGGGTCCTCTAAAGGGAAACACAAATCCTACCTATCTTTCTATATATACAAGAGATAGCAAAACAATAATTAGCTAAGATAGAGCATAAGCTAGTTACTAAGTATATCTAGGAGAGGTATAAAAAGGTCTAGGGGGAATGTAGGAGGAGTAGGGGTATAGCCTAAGTACAAGACCTAAAGACTAGGTAGAGATAGATAGTAGAATAGGTTAGTAGGCAAACTAGGGAATACATCTAATAGGGAGGAATAATACCTAAGTATTAGTAGATATACTAGAAATAGAGTACACAATAGGAAAGCTAAGTTAAGAGGAGATAGGTATCCTAATAGGGCTAACAACTCCCTATAGCCTAGTAGGAAGGACTAAAAGGCAAGGAAATATACTAAGGATAGACAAGGAAGTAAAGTACAATAGTAATCCTACTTAGGACTAAACACGTTAGCCTAAATGTATACCTAATAAGGAGGAGGGTCCTAGGTAAGACACTAGAGTACATATATAGATATAGGGCCTAGATACCTAAACATATTATACTCTTCTACCTAGAGAGACAAAGGACAAGGAACCAACTTATCTAAAGGGTAGGGTTATTATAGTAGGAGCTTACGTAGACTAAGAGAGGCCTAAACGAAGTAACTAGGTAGATAATTAAGGAGGATCTCCTAGAACAGTTCTCCCTTATAAAGGAGGAGCTAGAAAAGGAGGAGGAGGATAGTAGGAGGTAGGAATAGGAGCCTAGTAAGAGGAAGGAGCTATAGAGATCCTCTCTATATCCTATAGCCTAAATAGACACTAAAGGTAGGGATAGAATCCTACAAAGTAGGAAGGAGATAAAGGGTTTTGTACCGGAGGCTATAGGCTAAGGGCTTTTACCTTCGATAATAGATAGGGATAGCTACTTGTCTAGTAGTTAGAATAGTATAGTAATGTAAGAATTTACTACTATATCCCTTCTAGAATATAAGGTATTCCTACTTTCCCTTAGGTTCCCTTTTCTTCTAGATAATCCTTTCGACCTTATATATATCTAGATCGCTCGTTCGTATCTTAGAAGGATCCTTCTAGTCCCTTTAGGTTACTTCCGGCTCGAGATAGTTCTCGAGGAGGAATACGTAGAACGTAGGATATATATTAAAGCCCTTAGATAGCTTAAGGTAGTACGCCGCCTTATTAACTACCTTCTATACTTAGAAGGATTCTATATACTTATAGTCTAGCTTCTTCGACTAGCGGACTATATCGAGGAATCTTACGTTAAGGTATATCTAGTCGCTAATAGCGTAGATCTTAGGCTTCCGTCCTTTATCGTACTATTAGGCCTAATATTCCTTCGCCTTTTCTAGCCGAGCCTTTAGGCTATCGCGAATGTCCTTTACTCTAGCTATAAGTACCTTAGCTTAGGGCGCCTTCTCCTCTATCTAGGACATTTTAGACTATCTAGCGTAGAGCGGATCCTAGACATTGTACGTCTAGAAGTGCGTTGCCTCTATTACTATATACTAACTATCGTTGTATATAAACTCGGCTAGACTTAGGAGATATACCTAGTCGTCTTACTCGAAGTTATAGTAAATACGTAGATACTACTCTATTATCTAGTTCTAATACTTAGTCTAACTATCCGTCTAGGAATAGTAGGTAGTACTAAGGCTCCTATAGATCCCTATATAGTAGTAGAGGCTACTCTAGAACTTAGAGGTTAGGATCGGTCCCCGATCGGACGTAGTAGACTATAGGATACTATATAGACGGACTACCTCCTTTAAGAAGATATCTACTAGTCCTTTAGCGATAATCTCCTTCCGATATAGGATATAATAGGCTATCTTAGAGTATCTATCTACTATAACGAGGACGCTATCGTAGGTCTAGCCTAGGACGGTACTCGGAGGTAGATCTATAACGAAGTCGAGTATTAGATCTTCCTATAGCGCCTTAGAGGGTTTCTTAGTATATAGTACCCTATAGGGTAAGTGTCTCCGAGGCTTTACTTAGATATATATCTTATAGCTACGTATATAATCCTTAATATAGTATCTAATTTTAGGCTAGTAGTACCCTTTCTATACTAGCTATAGGATCCTTTCGAATCTAAAATACTCTAATATAGGGTCGTTATAGTAGAGCTAGAGGGTTTCTAGGCGAAGTAGGCCTACTAGTACGTATATCGTATTCTAGTAGAAGAGGAATCCTTAGGATTCCTTCTACCGCGCTAGCTACGGCTATTATAACTCGTCTCTATTCTAGAGAGCTATCCTAATCCTAATCGCCTCGGCGTTAGTCTCTAGTACTATCTAAATAGTATTTACGAGGCTATTTTATACCTCCCTAACCTTAGCTATACTAGTAAGGTAGACGAAGGGTTTGCCGTATCCTTCTAGTCCTCGTTATACCGAGACGATCCTTATCGACCTATTCTAGGGCTACTCGTCTACGAGTTGCCTCTATAACCTCTCGAGGGGAGTACGTAAGTCCTCTTCGCTTACCTAGCGACTAGCGTAGTTAATATCTATATAGTTAGGGCGTCTACTAGCCCTATTAGCTATCCTGTTTCCCCTTTCTAGATAGTACGAGATATAGAAGTCGAAGATAGAGAGCTACTCGGCCTAGCGAATCTAGCGCCTCGTAAGCTCCTTAGTCGTTATAAACTATTTAAGGTTGTTATAGCCTATAATAACCTCTACTTAGTACTACGCGCCTTCTAAGTAGTACCTCTAGTACTTAAAGTATTTAACTACTTCTAGTATCTCGCTATTATAGATATTATAGTTCCTTTCTATACTATTTATCTTTTATAAGAAGAAGGCTACTAAGAACTAGTACGTCTTACCCTCGTACTTATACTATTATATTATAATACCTAATATAGTATAGGTCGAAATATTCGTTTCGATCCTAATTAGTTAAAATAGATCGAAGTACTTTAGAACTAGGGCCGTATAGAACGCCTCCTTAAGCCGATTAAATACTAATCTCGCTTCTATATCTAAAGTAAGCCGCTACGACTCTTTCTTACGTTGCCTTCGCCTATCCTTAACTATATTAGGCCCCCGTTTCGTTAAGCGATTTAGCGAAGCTACTATCTAGAAGAAGTACCTAATAAAACGCCGATAGTAGTTAGCGAATCCGATAAAGATACGTATATCCCTTACGCTCCTCGGCTCGAGCCTCGGGCTACTCTCTAATCGTTACGATCCTCTCTAGCTCTATTTTAATCCTATTCGGAATAATTATATAGCTAAGGAACCTAATCCGGTCCCGATTAAACTCGTACTTACTAAGCTTTATATATAGCTTATAGCGTTAGAGCCTCTCGAGAATAGTAGTAATATAGCGGATATATTTCTTTAGGTTTTAGAAGTATATTAGGATATTATCTAGATAGACGATATAGATCGTATCTACTAGGTCTAACAAGGCGTAAAGGATATAGCTCTAGAATATAGCTAGGGCGTTTATAAGCCTAAATAGTATTATAGTATACTCGAAGTATCTATATCTCGTATAGAAAGCGGTCTTCTACTCGTCCCTCTACTTAATACGAATCCTATAGTAGGTATCTCAAATATCGAGTTTTATAAAGATCCGAGTATTAGCGAGATAGTCTAAGGACTCCTATACTAGGAATAAGGAGTACCGATTCTTTATCGTAATAGCGTTTAAGCCCCGGTAGTCGACGTATAGTCGTAGACTACTATCTTTCTTCTTAGTAAAGAGGATACCGGTATCTACTAGGGACTTTAATAGGCGGATCTAGCCCTTCTCGAGGTATTTATCGAGGTATTTCCTTAGGACTACTAACTTAGTCTCTAAGAGATTATATAACGGATTGTAAGGAGAAGTCTTATTCTCTATTAGGTCGATAGACAACTTATATAGGCCGTAATTAGGGAGTAGGAACGCGTCTCCTTTCTCGAATATCCTATAGAGATATTTATACTCTAGCGGAAGGCTATTTAGATCGTCTTAGTCTATCTTAACTATCGATATTACGAAGAGACGTATATCCTTATCTAATATAACTTTCGAGAAGTCGGAAGGGCCCGATATAGCGTAGGTACGCTACTTACGAGTCCCCTTTCTCCTCTAGATAGCCGTCTTAGCTATAAAGTTAATCGAAGGGTTCTATCGTTCTAACTAGGATATTCCTAGTACGATATTAAAGCTATAGATCCTTCCGACGGCGAAATTGTCTATATAGCCTTACTACTAACTACTCGTATTCGATACTTTATAGGATATACGGTATTTACTACTTATAGCTAGCGACTAGCTATTAAGAATCTTATACCGCTCGGCGTCTATATTACTTAGAGCGAGGCTAGCCTCTTTAGCTACTATACTATCTAAGATATTAGTCTAGGAGTCGTAATTAATAAGCCCTCTAAGTATATAGGAGTTCTTGCCCTATTATAGCTTAACGTCTAGTTAGATTAACTAAAACTAGTCCTAGTTAATCCGTCTTAGTCTACCGGACTCTACGCTCCTCCTTTATTCCTTAGTATAAACGACCTAGCCCGCTATAGCTAGGAGGGCTACTAGGCGGATTTATCTTTTTCCGATTCTAGATTATAGATAGAGTATTAGGGCCTCTTATAGCCTATCTCTCTATAGTACTAGTACTAGGGGACTTCTTTATCCTTCTCGGACCTATTAGAAGCGTTCTACTATCTCTATAGAGAGCTTCGGCCCTTCCTATTTCGGCTACGGCCTTCCGAGCCTCTAGGTAGTTTATCCGATACCGAGCTAGTAGCGCTATTATCTAAGTCGGAGCGGCCGCGCTTCTTATTATCCTAGTCTCTATTCCTATAGAACCTACGCTCGTTCTCAAGCGAGTAGTAGTAGATATTCGCTATCTCTTCTACTTCGATTAGGATCTAGAAGCGCTACTAGCCTACCTCGATATAGTAGCGGATCTTCTTATCTATAGCCGCTACGAAGTCGTATATTATATAGTCCTAACGATCTTCTTTAACCTTATCCTACTAGATCTTTATATAGTCTAGTAGCTCGAATAGGATATAACTTTCCTAGTTAGCCCTCTTTAGCCTATCTAGAGCTAATTAGCGGCGTTCTTCTTTCGTTCCTATAGAGTCTAGTATTACCTACTTTATCTTTTCCTTAGATATACTCCTCTAGGTCCGAATACGCGGTATATCGCTTCTATTTAACTTACTACTTCCTTTCTATCTACTCCTTAGCTAGATCTACCTTTATTTCTTCTATAGAATAGATATAAGAGGTCCGCCTAAAGATTCGATCGTAGTCGATAACCTATTAGTCGTAGTCCGCGCGCCCCTTGCCCTCGAATACGTAGAGGTTCCTCGCCTTAGGGATTACCGATCCTAAAGATATAGAGAATAGTATAGTAGAGGCCGCGCTTAGTTAAGTATCCCCTTAATCTATAAGGAGGGAGGCTTTCTAAGCTATATTAGCTATTCTTTTCCTAAGACGGGCTAATTCGAGGCGTTACTTAGCCTATCTAGCCTATTCTTCCTCTTACTAGAACTAGGCCGCTAGGACCTCGTCGTTAAGGTCCTCTTCGGCGCCGCCCTATTCCTTATCGTTATCGATAGTATCCCCTAGCGAGTTATTAGCTAGGGTAGAGGAGTTATTATCCTATTCGGTATTAGGAAAGTTTTCCTAGTTATTTTCCTAGTTGTTTTCTTAGCTAACCGGATTAGATACCGAGGCCTTTACTTTCTTCTATACTATTTTAAGTACTACGTAGTACGCTTTAGAAGAGTAATTCGTATAAAAAAGAGGTATATAATACGTAGTATATAGTACTCGATTAGAACTACTCGAATTACTAAAGAAGAAAGGGAAGAGAGATATCTAGAGCGAAGATATATACCTATAGGCTAAGATAGGCCGCCCCGGCCCTTCTTAGCCTATTTCGACTCTAGATAGGCCGACTAGGCCTATAAATAGGCCGGCTAGGCCGTAATCGTAATAATTAGTATCTTACTATAACCTTCTCTACTAGAATTAATAGCGACTACGATAGTCCCTACGCCTTCTATATAGTTAATAGATATAAGGGCTAGGGCCGTAACTAATATCTACGTAATCCGTTCCTTGGCTTACTAGTACTCTTAGTCCTACTAGAACTCGGCGTCCTTTCGGAGGAGGATAAAGAGTAGCTTATAGACAATCGAGAAGTCCTCGATCTAGATCCTAAAATAGGTTACTACCCTAATTTAGATCCGAACTTCCTTCTAATATATCGGAGTCGCCTAGTCCGCTATTTTCCTTATATAAGTAGTATCCGGATACCTACTATTCGTATTAGTAATATAGCTAATAATATTAACCTTCTAATAAAGGAGCTAAAGCTTAGGACTATAGATCGTTAGATACGCTTATTCTAAGTCGTATAGAACCCGGTCTAGGTTCTTAATATACTCCTTAATAAAGCGTCGGATACTAGGCTCCGCCTCCTTATTCCTATATCTCGTCTTAGGTCCTTTAACGCCTATATCGTCTAGAAACGGAATAGTAATATACGAGATATAGATATATAGTATCTAAGTAATTACCTAAACGAACTAGGTAACGGAATTAGTAGCTTCCTATAGAAGAGTCGTCTATCGTAAGAGACTAAGCGGCGTATCGAAGCTTATAATATCTCTACTATATTTATCTAGTAGAATTTAGTTATATCTAGAGAAGACGTCTATTAACGAGGCGACGATATAGTTCCCGAAGGCTTCCGAGAAACTATCCGTATTAGACGGTAGGTTAGCGTTCCTAATCGTTATAGTATTAAACTTCGTAGTAGTATTAATTAGGCGATACTCCTTATCTTTCCTAGGGACTTACTTCTTTCTAACTAGAAAGTATAGATTGCGGTACGAGGTATACGATAGTTCTAGAGTATCTACTTATATACGCTTACGAAATATATCCTCTATAATTAGGCGTAGGCTTAGATTAATTCTATAGAACGGATACTCCTATAGTTTATACAGAATAGTCCTAATCTTCTATAGTAGTACGATCTCTAGATTAATACAACTAAGGTACGTAAAGTTATATACTAATACCGCCTCCCTATTATATAGTAGTTCCTCTAGAAGGTATCTCTCTAGTAGCGTAAGCTCTAGACCGGTACTAATATTAGGTAGGTAGGTCAATCTTATTACTATACTATTCTAACTACTAGATAAGTAGCGATCTCTAGTTTTCCTTAGGAGGGAAAAAGCCCTTTACTCTACCTTCCTAACTTCCTTAAAGCCTATACTAGTTTTGTATAGTATTAAAAACCTCTACTCTCTATTATACTATTAGGAATACTAAGCCCTATCCTTAGTTATACTAGTCTTTTAAATATGAAGAGGTTCCCTATATCTCTATTACCTTAACTAGATTATGTCTACTTCCTCTAGTTTAGTATCCTTTATTAACTCGTTCCTTTATAGCTTTAAACTAGGTAGGAGGGAAATCTAGTTTAGGGAATAGGGTAGTACCCCTATCCCTTTCCTCCCCTTCCTCCCTCCCCTTTAAATACAGATTATTACTATTCCTCCTACTTTCTAGTTAACTTCTATATTAGCTCTCTACTAAGCTATAAACTATCCCTATCCTTACTTAGTATCTATTTATATAAGCTATACTACTAGAAATTAGATTTCCTATATTAGTTTCTATACTTAGGTATTCTTTATAGGCTACCTTATATGCGGTATAAGGAGTAGGTTGTGTTAGATACCTAGCCTTTAGAACTAGTATTAGTACCCCTAGGATAAAAGCTAGGGCCTAGGGAGTAAATCTAGGGCTATACTCCCCTAAGGGGCTATAGGCTATAGGGTATACTAAGTACTTTATCCTCTATATTCCCTCCTCCTTTAAGTAGTTATTAAAACCTCCTCTTTAGTTATTCCTCCCTTCTCTATAGGACAATTAGTCCTAGGTTACTATACTAGTACCTTATTCCTAGGATAGATTCCCTTCCTAGAAAGGTTAGCCTATCGACTCGGTATTAGTTCTTATACTAGTTATAGCCGCGCTAGGCTCGATAGGTAGTCTAGACAGTTTTCCAAATAGCTAGTCGCCTTAGAGCTAGACTCCTTTTATCCGGGCGCCTTGAAATTGCCTCCCTAGATAGCGCTATAGATAGGAGAGATTTGGCTCTATCGACGACGATAACGTCGACGCCTCTAGGTTCGTAGCTAGTACCGCGTATAGGTACTCTCCTTTACTAGCCTAGTACTAATATTAATAAGCCGTTCTACTATTAGTCTCGATCTACGTTTAATCGTAGAGAACTTCTTCGTAATATACTTTTAGTTATAGGATCCCGTTTCTAGTAGAAGAGCTACTTCTCGGTCTAGATAGTCTTATCTCTAGTTTAGATTACTACTAGGACTAGATCTATTAGTTATATATATACTATCTTTAAGCGGTTTAAATTAGTAACTCGTTTATATAGCGTAAAAACGTCTACTAACGACTAAATAGATAGAGGTAACCTCTCCCTCTAGCGTTCGTATTAAAGGTTAGTATAGTAGAATAGAGAATATATCTTCTCTAAAGTATCGCTCCCCTCGTCGAGACGCTCGATATATAGCTCGTAGTCCTTCCTTAGAATACCGCTAAATACGTTACTATAATAACCTCTAGGAGGGTTATTAGTAGATACTCCTAATTAGCTATAGAAAGCTTCCGAGTCTTAGTATATAGTCCGGAAGACCTCGATTTCTAAGTCGTTATCTTCTAAGTCGTCCTCTTCTAAGTCGTTATCTTCTAAGTTACTATTTTCTAAGTTATCGTCGTTTTTAGAGTCGTTATTACTATCTAGTAGTTCGTTCGATAGGTTATAAGGTAGTTAATCGGTAGGA
Source organism: Pseudocercospora musae (assembly GCA_001578225.1). NCBI lineage: Eukaryota > Fungi > Ascomycota > Dothideomycetes > Mycosphaerellales > Mycosphaerellaceae > Pseudocercospora > Pseudocercospora musae. Next base: position 18,420 of record LFZO01000253.1, on the reverse strand, counting down.
AGCTAATCTACTTAAAATCCCTCTTCCTCTATCTATAGCGAACTCGATTAGCTTAGACTATAGATATATAGGACGCAAACTAACGGTCCTATAGTAGCGCTAGTACTTTTCCCTAGTCTATAATACGTTCCTAGTATCTCTAAATAGTAGCGAGAATTTCTTTATAGGATTTATAGCCCTAATTACTAATATAGCTAGTAAAAACAATCTTATTTCCCTTCTAGTCGGTAATAGTACCTTTCTATAATCTATTATCGTAGTTCTACTAGATCCTACGTACTATACGAGACTAGGGTCGTCTAAGAAAAATAGGCGTTCCCGGATCCGCCGCTATCTAGAATATAAAGGCGAATACGACTCTAAAGGTATCTACTAAAACGTTATAATAAGTTCCTATAAAAGTAACCGTTCCGCTAACGCCTTTTATATCTAGTACTATCTTCTTATTAATTAGTAAGCGAAGCTACTAGGCTAGAACTAAAGGTATAATAAGGGACTCTAAGCTATTATCGATTATAGTACGGACTAGAATACTATAGTTACCTATCTTTATATCGATATAGATACTTAGTATAACCGCGTATTCCCGAGTTACTATAGATAGATTAGCCTTACTAGGCCTACTATATAGCTCCTTAATATCGGCCGAAGGAGTACGTCTAACCTATATACTAGTAAACTAGACCGCGTAAGCCCCTACTATAGAAGGTACGTTATCGGTATTAGTCTCCTCGGTATTAGTCTCCTCGTTATCCTATAGCTTCTAGAATTGCGGAAGATACTCTAGGCCGTAAATATCGATATATATCGCCTTACCCTTATCCCTCTAGAAGGCTACTAGATCGCGTATAAACTCTACGTTATTAGATACTCGCTTCTAGAAGAGGTTAGTAGATACCCTATAGACTAAGAGGTTATCTATAGAGATCCCTAATTCAAGATCTAGAAACTAAGAGATCTAGAAGATATTCTATATCCTAGTTATATCTCTAGCTCTATATCTCTTAATATAATTATTAAGGCGGAATAACTTCGGATCTATATTCCTCTTCTTATTATAGACTAGTAGATTAGTAGGTCTAGAAGGCGAGTTAGTAGCGCTACTCGAGTTAGTAGTACTATTATTCGTTATCTCTACTTCCTAAGACTTAGCGATCTATAGTTCTATCGTAGTAGACGCGGTACTATTAGTAAGGATCTCGACGCTAGACGAGGTACTAGGCGTAGTACTAGCTTACCGTTAGGCCTTCTACTACGTAGCGACGAGGATCTTAGTCTTAGTAATAGTCTCTCGCTATTCCTTAACCTTATTAATAGCCTTCTAGTTCGGTATACCTATAGGGGCTATACCTAGTCTCGAAGGATTCTTAGTCTACGATTTTGTAATAGTAGATATTATAGTAATTAGTTCCGTATCGTTACCTTCGTCCTCCGCTTAGAGACCGTACATTTCTACTATTAGCTAGTTATTCTACGTTATAGCTACTACTTTAATAGCTACTATAGGGATAGACCCGTCTTTAGCGCGCTCGTCGTCTATAAGCTTTCGAATCCTCTTATCCTCGCGTTTAGCGATAGTAGCGAAGGCACTATTACCTATAACCTCCTAATAGATTAGTCTATATTTAGCTTCTAGTAATAAGAGGATAATAGCTAGTTTAGAAATACGGAGATCCTATTAATATAGTATCTACTTACCGGACTTACTATAGTACGTCTTACCGTTCTATTTATTTATAAAGCCCCTATCTATAAGTTTCTTCTATACTAGATAGTCGCTCTATATATAATTAATACTACTATATATCTAATACTTACTATCGAGATCGGAATAGATCTTTCTTATATTCCCGGTTCTCTAATTAGTAAAGACGTCTACTATAGATACGTCGGGATAGATATCTTTAGTATCTCTAACGGTATCGGATACTTTCTAGATCGTACCGATCTTGTTAGTAGTAGTAACTAATATTTTTAGCTTATTAATACTAAAGGTACGAAACTTGTCGATAAACTAATTAAACTACTCGTCCTCTTAGCTTAGTAGAGCGATAGTTACTATCTTAATAACCGGTAGAGAGGCTAACTAAGACTTAGGTAGAAACCTCGGAGTAGGAATAGTAGGCTTAGAAGCGAGATAGACTAAATCGATATCCCTCTTCTCCTTACTAAAGATAAACTTCCTATAGTCTATAGAACTATTAATATCCTACTTAATATATTCTAGGATCCTCTTAAAATTATAGAAGGTATTAGGGTCGTTATCCGTAAGCTTATATCTCTAGAAAATATACTAAGATATCGGACCTAGAAGGCCTTTAAGGAGTAGTCGGGTCTATTAAGAGTTCTCGAGATCCTCCTTAGGAATAGTATCCGTAGCTTTAATAAACTTACGAATATACTCTTTTAGGTCGTTATCCTCGTTACATAGTTAGGTATATAGGGTCTTAAGCTATAGGCGACTATCTTTAACTCTATAGCTATCGTTCTTATAGTACTTACGTAAGAAGGACTTCTTAAACTTCTCCTAACTAGTATCTAACTTGTCGGCCTTATTAGGGTAATCTTCGAGACTCCTAAGCGTAGTATATAGCTTAGTATCTATAGTCTATATAAATATACGAATCTTCTTAGTATCGGAACGGTTATTTAGCTTATATTCGATAAGGTTGTCTTTATATCGCTCGATATAGATAGTAGTATTATATCCCTTAAACTAAGGGTTTGAATTACTACTAGGCTCTAGTAGGTAGCGCCTATTAATATAGGTAAACTCCTTCTACTACTCTATTATCTACTACTATAGCGTCTTAAAGGTAGTAAATATAGCGCTATTAAAATCTATATCTAGGCTAGCTTCTAGTACTCGTCCTAGTCTAGTAGTACTAGGTCCTATAGCGCCTAGTTCTATAACGGGATTGTCTATTAATAAGTAGAATCCAAACCTACCCAAACCTAAGGGTTAGATAGGATAGGAAGGGACTATAGATAGTATAACCTATTAGGCTATAGGAAGCCATACTAGGTAGACTAACTATCGTAGTAGTTATAGAGGTAGTAGGTAGTAAATAGAGCTCTATAGTAGAGGCATAAGGAACGTAACTAGCGATGTGTACTAAACGAAGGTTAATAATGTCTCTTCCTAGTAGGAAGAGGGCTATATATACTAATTAAGATCCCTACCTAACTAGGTAGACAAGTGTGTCCTAGTTACTAGACAATATCCCTTCCTTTCTAGGTATCTAACTAGATATAACTCCGCGATTTATATATATAGAAATTAAAAAATCAAATAGGCTCGCTCTTTAGTTACTATCTAAGGTAGCTTTACAATTACTCCCCTAAGGGCTATTAATCCTAGTTATACTTATAGATAATACTATCCCTAACCGCTACTCAATTCTAAGTATAGCTAACTAATTTAGCGAAGCTCGTACTTACTATAGCTCTCGCCTAGTACCTCGTCGTCTTCCTAGCGCTCGGAGAGGTTTCCTATAGTATAGTAGCTCTTCTCGCTATATAGCTTACGCTCTAGTCTAGCTTAAGCTACGAGAGCTTTATAGACCGCGTCGAAGGCGCGCTAGTTCTACGTCTTAATATAGGCCCTAAGATCCTTATAATCTAGTCCGAAAATCTAATTAAGCTCCTCTCGAATAGTAGGATTAGACTATAGAATACGACTAATAAGAGCATCTAATATAGGACTAAGGCTAGTAAGCTAGATAGCGTAAGGAAACGTGTATAGAATCGTACCGCCCTAACGAGTAATAGGTATAAGGTACCGGTAAGCCTCTACGACCTATACGACGGTAATATTAAAACCCTTAACCTTAGTTCCCTTAATATAGTAGAAACCTAGATCTATACGTATCCGAGTAGCCGTCCCGGCAATATCGCCGTAAGGTAGATATAGTATATAGAACGAGATAGAGCCTTCTAGTAGTAGTATTAAGTTCTACTATATAGTCTTGCCTTAGCCGCTTATAGCCTTTAGATCCTTAGGCGTAAGGTACTTATCGGTTAGCTCTCCTACTTAGCTACTCGGTAGTACAAGACCGCGAGCCTTAAGCTTCTATATCTATATAGTAAATATCTCCGGATTATATATATAGTCGATACCTTAAGAGTAGGTAAGCTTATTCTCTACTTCGAAGAAGACTAATATACGAACTCGGTTAGCGCTAATATCTTCGACTAGTTCTAGAACGTTACTATTTAAGCGTATTGTCTCTACTAGTAGTACGTTACTCTTCTTAGGTATATCGCTCTCGTAATAGAACTTAGTAGGCTTTAGTATAGAGATAAGCTCGTATATATAATTAGATCGAAGAGCGACTATAAGGAGCTATAACGGTACGTTCTATCGGACTAGCTAGTTACTAATACTATAGATCTATAGTGGATTAATATCCGTCTACTTCTCTAGCGGATAGTAGTAGAGATACTAGTAATATATCGCAAACTCTACGACTATCTCCTATATTAGACTACTAGCCTTCCCCTTTAGGTTCTTAGCCTAATTAAAGACGTCGATAGCTACTATACTACCTTGTTTAGCTATTACTACTATAATTTCCAGTTGTCTAAAAGCCCTAGCGACTAATTATAGAAATCGATCTAGTATAACTAGTACGATAGACTAGACTAGCGTAAAGGCGTATAAGCCGAGACGTACTACTACTAGAGCTATAGTAACGGTAGTACTAGCGAAGTAGTAAGCCTTATTAGAGTTACGAAAGGCCTTAAACTCTTCCTCCGTATCGCCGTTCTTACTAAGTAGAAAGAGCCGATTAGTAAGGTTATCTTTTATATTAATTAGACGGAGCCTATAGAACTTAGTATAGATCTTAAGGTACTTAGCGTAGATATCCTCCGGTTCGTTAGGATTATATAGGTCCTTAAATTACTAAGCTAGATCGTAAACTATAGTAAAGGAGCTAACGTCCTTATCCTTAACGCTTATAATATCTAGCTCGGCTATAAACCGACCGAACTAGCTACCTATACAATCTATATAGATATCCTTAATCTCTACCTTAAAATCCATCTCTTCGCCTCTACTATTACTACTAGTAGACTCTTCTTAAGCTACCGTAGTCTCGAGGCGTAGCGCTTCCTACCTATACTCTTCTTCCTACTAACGAAGCTCGACAATCTTAATAGCGTACTCTTACTATAGATAGCTCTACTAAGCGGTAGTATAGCGTAGCCTAGTAGTCTCTTATATAAGTTCTCGGATAGCTACCTCGTCTACTACCTTCTATACTTCGGTCTAGTAATAGATTGCCTAGCGCTACGACGGAGTAATAAATAGCGTAATGCGAGCTAGTTCCTCTATAATAAACCCCGAGCTACTAATACGGTACCCCTTATTAGTTAGTAGTTATACAACCTCTTAGCTACCTAGGTTAATAGTAGCGATCTCCTTCTTATACTTCTTATAATACTTCGAGTCGAAGTCGCTATTAGTAAAAGTAAGGCTTAGATTCTATCGACCTATCTTCTTAGGAGTAGATAGAATACGATAGACTATCGTCTTACTAACGATCTTAGTACCTTATCGGTAGTTCTTATTATTATTAATAAAGGCGGCAATATTCTTAGCTCGCTCTACGCTATTATAGACGAAATTAACTAGACTCTATAGGAGCGCTATTAGACTACCCTAGTACTCGAGGGTTATAGTTAGATAGTTAAGTTAGTAGCGGATATTAATATCCTATTCCTCGATAATAGTAAGCGATAGGTAGGCCTTAGAGAGCTCCTTATCCTCGAGAACTAGGCTCTTAAAGTCGACGGTCCTACTAAGCTCGTAGTAGAGATCTATTATATCTACGGTAATAGTAACTAATAGGCTCTCGCTAGTCCTATCGAGGATAGTAAGTAGCTACCGAGTCGCCTCGATCTTTGTCTAGCGGTTAGTAATACCTACTACAATCCTAAACGCGTCGGTAAGATTAGTAACCTAAGTAAGCTCGCTATTCTCTAGAACTATAAAGATTCCGAGCGAAGCAACGCTCTAGCCTAGCTAAACAATAGTAGTAGATTAACTAAACTAATAGGCGGTCGAAGAAGAAGCGGATAGTACTAGGTCGGCGGAGACGAGTTCCTATTCTTTAGCTATATTAGAAGGTTAGTTAATAGGGAGATAGATAAGTAGGTATAAGCGTCTATTAATAAGGGCTTTAGAATAAAGACTATAGGCAACTGTTTACTTATAACTACTAGCGTATATATATATAGGATTACTTATAGGTTCGAGCAATTTTATACTTAAATAGTCGTACGTATATAGGCATATAGGCGGCCTATTCCGAAACCTTAGGAAGTAAAGTTTCGCTTTCTCGGCGCTTCGTATATATTCCCGGTTATAGTAGTACTCTTATCTCCTATCCGTCTAACGGTAGACTATATTACTCTATCGCTATAGATCGCCTTATAATCTAGCTTTCTAGGGAATATCTCTAACGAGGTAGTATTAATAACCCCTAGGAGGTTATTAGATTACGCGATTCCCTTCTAATCTATCGATCGTCCTATAGTAGTCTATATAAAAGTAGTCTATACTCCTCCTATATAGGTCTCTCGAAACCCGGTCTATCTAGACGTCTTATTCTTTTATACCGCTTATAGATAGGATAGTAGCTATCCGACTAGCGTAGTTACCTATAAACGCTAGTATTAGTCTATAATAAGCGATCGGATCTCTAGCTAGTAAGGCTTCTATAAGCGCCTCCCTTTCTATATATCTCGCTTAGCTACTATCGACTATACGCGTAGAGTTAATATATCGTAGAACCTCGATAAGGAAATAGCTTAGTAACTAAAAGCTTTCTACTAATTATCCCTCTAGGGATTATTATAAGTCGAACTTCCTAAAAGTAAACCCTAAAGATCTACTAACTCTATAAATAAGAATAAAGGAAATATACGTAATAGTATAATAGTATTATAAATAGAATAATTAGAAATAATAACCTTCCTTAAGGATACTCTAAATATCCGATTATAGGTCGTTTCTCCTACTAGTTAGTACCTCTAGGACCTTAGGATCTTCCTTAGTAAACTAGTTATTATCCTTATCGTTAGACTCGTAGTCTAGCTCCTATATCTAGTCCGGCTTAGTATCGGTATTAGTCTTAGCTTTCGGCTCTAGTTCGTATACGATACTAAGTTAAATAAAACTAACCCGTATATATCCGTCCCTTTCTTCCTAAGTTATTACTAATAGCTTACTAAGCCTTATCTACGGATACGCAAATCCCTCTAGTAGCTTAGTATTTAGTATAGCGTTTAGATCCTCCTAGAAAGGGTTAAGGTCTCTAGCGATATTTTCCGCGTCCGCTAAGACTTCCTTATCGGTCTAAGGAGATATAGTAGATTCCCTTATAAGGTCTATCTTCTTTAAATTTATACGCGGCTATATATACTTAAGTATAGAGCTATCTAACTCCTAAAGTCGATAAGCTACGCCGTTATAGAGTACTTCCTAAATACGATATAGTCCCTTCTAGTAGAAGGCAAGCTTATATAAAAAGCTCGTCTTTAATTCCGATCGGAAGATAAGAACAAGATTCCCTTCCTTAAAGGGAGCGTAGTTAACGCCCTAGGTATCGTTAAAGTACTATTTTATCTCTTCGCGAATATGTCTCTAGTAAGCGAGGCCTTCTTCGATAGTACTAGTTATTTCCTCGAGAGCCTTAGCGCGTAGATATAGTAGATCGGAACGGTCCCTAATAGAGCTCTAATTAAATACGCTATAGATACGATACGTAAGCTCGATAGGTAGTACTACCTTACGCCTAATTATAACTTTAGTAGATATAAGACTAGTTATCCGAATAGTAGTTATACAATTAGCCTATAGGACGGCGGATATATAGTTAGTAATAGGTATCCGCCTATTCCCTCTATTTGTAAGCTTAGCGATAGTATCGAGAAGGGCTTTATATTCTACTTTAACCGTAGCGTTCGACTCCGGATAGTAAGGCGAAATCTTAACTATCTTAGCTCTATAGCTAATAATTAGTACTTAGACCTCTTTAGTAAAATTAGTTAGAGTATTATTAAGTACTATCTCTATAGGGATACCCTATCTATAAAAGATCTCCTTCTATAGGAATTTAGCTATATATACTATAGTAATCTTTTTCGAAGAGAAGTAGTAATACTATACTTCTAGCTATCGAGATAGCGCTTTCCGAGCTACTAGTATACTATTGTTACTATTAATATAAATAGTATCTATATACTAGCGTTCCCTAACCGACTACTAAGTAGGTATTCGAAGCTTACTAGCCCGGCGATAACTATTATAGAAAGTATACTTAGAATAGCTCTTATAGTGCCTAGAGACATTAGCCTAGACTCTATCCTACTAATACCGCCTCCTTAGAAGGTTAGAGGTTCCTTTAGTAGCCCGGTATCTAGTTTCTTTATAAAGGGTATATAAGATCTCTTATCTAGCTTTAGTATTATCGATAACCCTCTAAAGCGGTACGTTAACTATAGACTATCGCTATAGATACCTATCCTTAACTACGAACCGACGTACTTACTTAATAATACGCCGATACTAACTCCTAGACACTCCTAGGGCTTTTCTACTATACGTAAGGAAATAAGCGATATAGTAGGAGTTATTAGAGTACTCTCTATCTAGGATATCGGTACGCTCTACTTCCTTAGATCCTTCCTCGTCGTCTATATTAGCGATAGCTTCCTCGATAACCGGATAGGTATTAATATAAAAGGACGAGAAGAACGTTCGGTTAATTACTATATCTACGTCCTCTTCTTCCTATATCTCTACGATATCGTTATCTATAATCGGCTTACGAGATAAGGCGTCCGTAGTAGAGTATTTCTTTCTAGGAATATAAACTATATTAAAGTTAAAGAGGTAGATCTATACAACCTATCTAGCTATCGCTAAGTTAGGTAGATTAGAGACTACTCGGTTAAGCTAGTAGACTAAGATATTCGTATCTACCTCGAGCTAAAAGTAGACGCCGAATAGCTAAGGGCGAAACTTTTTTAGTACCTTATAGACGCCGAGATACTTACGCTTACTAGTATCGTACCTCGCCTCGGTAGGGTTCTATAAGCTAGACTCGTATCGTATCGGATAACGTACCGAAGGCTTATCCCTATCGTACTATATTAGTACCTCGCTATAACTATCTCTACTAGAATCGATAGTAACTACGAGAGTACTAGCCCCCTTAGTATAGTTAGTAGATACAAGGGCTAAGGTACTAATTAAGGCTTTCGTAATCTACTCCTTAGCCTACTAATACTCCTTATCCTATCGAAACTCGGCATCCTTCCGAAGGAGCGCAAATAACGGCTTATAGACGATCGAGAAATCCTTAACCTAGATCCTAAAGTAGGTAACTATCCCGACCTATATCCGTACGTCCTTCTAATAGATAGGAGTCGGCTACTCTATAATCTTCTTAATATAGGCGCTATCCGGATACCTTCTATTCGTATCGGTTACGTAGCTAACGATATTAATCTTCTAGTAAAGGAGCTAAAGCTTAGCGCTATAGATCGTAAGATACGTACGTTCTAAGTCGTATAGAACCTAGTCTAGATTCTAGACATACTCTAGAATAAAGCGGCGAATACTAGGCTCTACCTCCTTATCTCTATATCTTGTCTTTAGCCCTTTAATACCTATATTATCTAGAAATAGTATTACAATATACGAGATATAAGTAAATAGGACCTAGTTTATAGCTCGAACAAACTAGGCAATAGAATTAGTTACTTCCTATAGAAGAGTCGTCTATCGTATAAGACTAAGCGGCGTATCGAACCTTGTAAGGTCTCTACTAGTAATATCTAATATAATCTAGTTATACCCTAAAAAGATATTAATTAGTAAAGCGATAATATAGTTCCTAAAGGCTTCTAAGAAACTATCCGTATCCGGTAGTAGATTAGCGTCCCTAATCGTTATAGTATTAAACTTCGTAGCTATATTAATTAGACGATATTCCTAGTCCTTCCTAGGAATCGGCTTCTTTCTAACTAGGAAGTACGGATTTCGGTACGAGGTATACGATAGTTTAAGAGTACCCGCTCTTATTCGTTTACGTACTATATCTTCTACGATAGAACGTAGACTCGGATTAATCCTATAGGATAGATACTAGTTATATACTAGTACCGCTTCCCGATTATATAGAAGTTCCTCTAGGAGGTACCTTTCCGTTAGCGTAAGCTCTAGACTAGTACGAATATTAGTAAGACGCTTAGGAGTAAGTCTTAATCCCCTCTTAACTATAGAGAACTTCTTCGTAATATACTTCTAGTTATAGGGCCCTATACTAGGCGAAAGAGCTACTTCTTAGTCTAGGCAATCTTATCTCTAGTTCGGATTACTACTAGGATTAGATCTATCTATTATATATACGCTACCTTTAACTAGTTTAACCTTATTAGCTATCCGCTTATATAGCGTAAAAACATCTATCGAAGATATAGTAGGTAGAGGTAACCTAACTTGTAGATATTCGTTCTAGAGATTAGCGTAGTAGAATAAAGCGTATACTTCCTCTAAGGCGTTACTCTTATTATTAAGTCGCTCGATTAATAGCTCGTAGTCCTTTCCTAGTATATAGCTAAATATATTACTATAATAACCCTTCTAGGGGTTATTAGTAGATACTTCCGATTAGCTATAGGGTACTAATAACACCTCCGAGTCTTAGTCTAAAGTACGAAATATCTCGATCTTAGAGTCGTTACTATTATCCTCGTCTAGTAGATTAGGGATAGTAGTAGATACCTAATTAGCTTATAGCCTTAATTCTTCTTATAATTCTTATAGCTTAGCCTAATTAGCTTATAATCCCTCCTCCTCTAACCGGAACGAAAAAGATTGGTTTAGACTATACGTAAGTAAGATATAGACCGTTAGCCCTATAGTAGCGCTAGAGCTTTTCCCTCGCGATTAAGGCGTTACTAACGCCTCTAGGTAGTAGCGAGAATCTCTTTATAGGATTTGTAGCCCTAATTACTAATATAGCCTAGACGTCCTAGTAGGTTAGTTCGGATTAGGTTCGGGTTCAAAACCGAATCTAACCCAATTATCCGAGTCTAATCTTAGGGAACCGGAAGTTTGTCCGGGTTTAAACCTAAGAATTCAATAGGTATATAGCGAAAAGTAGAAACGTTAGAAAGGCGGAAATTACGATAATATCGAGATAGAGAATATTATTATTTATGTATACTACTAGTATCGTAGTCCTTAAGGATAGAGTAGTTATTTCTTTCTACGGTATAGCGCTAATAGCTACCCTTCCGGTCCTTTAGTTATTACGGGAGTACTTGTATAGATTCTCGCTAACGTCTATATCTCTAATAAAGATACTATAGGACTTTAGAAGCAAACCTAGTATAATAATATCCTTCTACTAAATAGTAATACGCTTAGTATAGACGGCTAGTAGGTTAATAGCTATCTAGAGTTAGTATATATTAAGGACGATAGGGAGTAATATATACTCGAAGAAAGTCGTAAGGTATACTTTAGAGGCCTTACGTAAAGCCTCGATAGTATTAAACTAGTAGCGGAACTAGCTAGCGCTAGTAATACCGGTATCGTAGATTAACTATTTAACTAGTTTCTAGAATAGCGCTCGGGGGATTATAAGGTCGGTAGACTTTTACGTAGTCTTAATCTTCTACAATACGTTTTCTAAAAGATAATTAGTTACGGCTAGCTATACGGCCGGCTATACGGCCGGCTATACAAAGAGTAAAACTTACTATCTAGAAGACGACGACCTCTACCTACTTTTGCTTTCCTATAGAGGTAGCGAGGCTTAAAGGTAGTACTTGCCTAAATCTAGCGTATAGTAGCGTAGACGTTGTAATAGATACGAGTAGTACCCTTCTTCTTCTTAGTAGCGGTTTTAGCGACGGACTTTCTAGCTATTTTAGCTATAGTAAAGATACGAGTAAAGGTATAGAAGTACGGTACGCCCGATAAATAGGCGATATATAAGGTAATAGCCGAATTAAAGAAAGTTATTATTATACGCTATTATATTATAGGTTAGTATAATAAAAACGTTATTATAGGCGTTTCTAGGCAACTAAGTAGAAAATAATAGAAAGTAACGTAATTGAACCTCGATAATAGTAAGACTACTCGATAATAGTAAGAGTAGAACAAATATATACGCGACTAAGCGAAATTCGATATAATATTAAAGTAATAAGTAAAGCTAAAGAATATAGCTAGTAGTATAGCTAGCTATAGTTAGAGAGTATATATCGAAAACCCGGTAAGAGATAACTATACATAACGTAATTAAGCTCTATAATAGTAAGAGTAGAGGAGAATATATACGCGACTAGGTAGGATTCGATAGGATATTAAAATAATTAGTAAAGCTAAATATATAGCCGGTAGTATAGCCGGCTATAATAGAGCTTAATAATAGTAAGAGTAGAGGATAAAATATATACGACTAGATAGAATTCGATACGAGATTGAAATAATTAGTAAAGCTAGATATATAGCCGGTAGTATAGCCGGCTATAGTTTAATAGAAAGTATCGAAGAAATAGTAATAAAAACTTAGAGTAATTTTCTCGAATTATTAAAGTTATTCTCCTAAAAGTCGTATCCGAATCTTTACGATAAGCTATATATCCTTCTACTATAGTATTACCCTTTTAGCGTAAATTTCGAATAGGTTAGCTAACTCGAATATTATAGTTAAGAACGCCTCGCTCGCTTCCTATAGAGCTTTAATCGCGGTACTCTTAAAGCGTAGGTCGGCTTTAAAATTTAGTACTATCTCCCTAACGAGCCGCTAGAAAGGAAGCTTGTTTATTAAGAGATCTATACCTTTAGTATTCTAATAGAACTTAATCTTACGGAGGGCGACTATGCCTTACTTCTACTTAAACTTCTTACTACTAGTATTGCTTTTAAAAGCGATACTCCTCCTATATCTTAACGGTTACTTTATAGGCCGTAACTAGTCTTTACGTTATTTCTAAGGACTCTTAGCTAAAAGGCTCGTTATAGGTTTCTTCCGAGGAATCTATTATTTCTAACCGATAGTATTACTAGTACGAATAGGTTGTTCGTTAGTTTCCGCTATAGCTAAAGAAATTAGTACTAGTCTAAAACGAGATATAGGCTAACTTATCTCGAGGTAGTCGTAGTTTTATTATTTACGTTAGTATAGGTAGAGATAATAAAGGTATTCTTAAGAGAGAGAGCGACGACTTGCGATATAACTCTTAGCTATTATCTCGGCGGTTCCTATCGTTAAAGAAACTAAAAGGTCCGTCCGGGTCGTTAATAATCGTATCTCTATAGAAAGGCATTTTTCTAGAATATAAAAGGAAGAAAGGGATAGATAAAAGAAGACTAGATATATATATAGGGAAACGTTATTATAGTAACGTTAACGACTAGCTTATAATAAATAGAAGAAACGACCGGCTATATATCCGGCTATAGAGCAAAGTCCTACTTCGCCTCGGCCGTTATATCGTAAGGTTCGTATATTTAAGAGATATACTTAGAAGAGCGTAGTATCTATAGAGAGGTTCCGCTAGTAGACGCTTTCTTTAGACATATTGTAATTTCGTAGATATAAGAGTATAGAGTATAGTTTAAGGCTACGCTTATATAAATAGAATATATATATTACTATAGTATTATACGAAGATATCGAGGGATTAACGAGAATATTAGTATAAGTAAAGTAGCGCTATATATAATATAAAATCTTACTTACTATTAGTCGAAGACTATAGTATCTCTCGCGAACTCGTTTTTATCGTCGTCGATAGAAATTATTAGAAATAAAGATAGGGGCGCTATAAGCTAAACTTGTTCGAGTATAGTCTAGGCGAGGTAAGAGCTACTTACCTATAGCCGGCCCTATAGCCGGCTAGCGATCGTTAGATAGACGGAGTATATACGATAGTATAAGCGGCGTACTCCGTAGTAGAACTAACCTAGCTCGCTAGCCTTCGCTTAAATATAAGGTTGTAGAGATTATATTTGTTTACGACTTTATTTACTTACTATATCCTATAGCCGTTAATAGATCGTAGTATACCTCTAGAATTACTATTAACTTCTAATAAGCCGTATTACTTACTCGAGCTTACCGCCGAGCTTAGAAATCGTATCTATAGTACGCCCTAGTAAAGGGATTAAAGATAGCGAACTCTTTCTTACTATTATCGATAGACTTCTTTAGATATTAAGCTAGAGGCGCCGTAAGCTATACTTGTTCGAGTATAGTCTAGGTAAGATAATAGCTACTTACCTATAGTCGACTATATTATAGAGCCCCTCTAGTATATATACAACTAACTTAATAAGATATAGCTATATATCCTCGCTATCTCGATCTATCTAAATCTAGTCGAGGATAAGGTTTGTAAGGTACTCGAGGAGATAGATAAGGTTCGTAAGGTACTCGAGGAGGTCGTCGCTATTTAGTCGTAGTAGCGCTCGTAAGATCTAGTTATAAAAGAGCCCTATAGACTTAGTAAAGATAGAAGGCTAGCGGTAATCGGTATAGTAGATACGGTTTATATATATTAAGACATCCGTTAATGCCTATATAGACCTAGTAATCCTACTATACTATCTTTAGCTCTATCGCTATAAGTCGCTCTAAAATTGTAAGATAAGAAACGAGAGGCGCGGTAGACTATACTTGTTCGAGTATAGTATAGGTAAGGTAACAATTACTTACCTATAGCCGGTAGTCGTAGTAGCGCTAGTAGTCGCGAAAGAGCCCTATAGACTTAGTAAAGATAGAAGGCTAGTAGTAATCGGTATAGTAGACGTAGTCTATATATATTAAGATATCTATTAGTATGCCTATATAGACCTAGTAATCCTACTATACTATCTTTAGCTCTATCGCCGGAAGTCGCTCTAAAATTGTAAGATAAGAAACTAGAGGCGTAGTAGGCTATACTTGTTCGAGTATAGTATAGGTAAGGTAACAATTGCTTACCTATAGCCGGCCGTATACTAACCGATAGATTAGCGGACTATTAATCGATAGTATCCGTATAAGAGATAGTACACGTAATAATATATATTCCGAGACTATCGAGAGGGGAGAGAGTCTTTAACTTGTTATAGATAACTTTTTATATATCCTTAAATTAAATCTTACTTCCTATAATAAAGGCGTATCTCGCGAACTCCTTTTTATAGTTGTCGAAAGAATTTATTAGAAATAAAGTTAGGGACGCCGTTATCTATACTTGTTCGAGTATAGTCTAGATAAGGTAATAGCTACTTACCTATAGCTAGCGAAGTAGCCGGCCGTTTTTCTAGCTTACTTTCTAGTTACTCGACTTAATACTTATTAGTAGTTACGTAGTAGCGCTATATATCGTATAAGATCTTCCTTTATATCTTTTATTATACTTTTCTACCCTTAGCTTTCTCGCCGTCGATAGAATTTATTAGAAATAAAGTTAGGGGCGCCGTTAGCTATACTTGTTCGAGTATAGTCTAGATAAGGTAATAGCTACTTACCTATAGCCGGCTATATAGCCGGCCGTTTTTCTAGCTTACTTTCTAGTTACTCGACTTAATACTTATCGGTAGTTGCGTAGTAGCGCTATGTATTATATAAGATCTTCCTTTATATCTTTTATTATACTTTTCTATCCTTAGCTTTATCGTCGTCGATAGAATTTGTTAGAAATAAAGTTAGGGGCGCCGTTAGCTATACTTGTCCGAGTATAGTCTAGATAAGATAATAGCTACTTACCTATAGCCGGTTGTATAGCCGGCCGATTTTCTAGCTTACTTCCTAGTTACTCGACTTAATACTTATAGGTAGTTACGTAGTAGCGCTATATATCGTATAAGATCTTCCTTTATCTCTCTTATTATACTTTTCTATCCTTAGATTCGCTTTATATACCTATTAATCCGAAAATAAGCTATATCTTAAAAGTACTATCTACCTTCTACTTACTACTAACTTTAATCCTAAGGATTAGCTCGTATATATTAAAGTATATATTAATAGCTCCTTTTTACTCTCGTTAATAGAATTCGAGAGAAAAGAAGCGAGAGGCGTAGTCCGCTATACTTCTTCGAGTATAGTATAGGTAAAATAATACCTTCTTACCTATAGCCGGTCGTAGTATAGCCGGTTAACGAGTAGCTAGTAACCGATCCTTAAGATAGTCGGAAAGCTATAGTAGTTAGCTAGTAACCGGTCGCTAAGATAGTTAGAAAGCTATAGCGGTATTATAAGGTATTATATAACGCTCGGCCTTACTTTATCTCCTAACTATTTCTCCTTAAAGCCTACGACCTTCTAATATAGCTCTTAGCCCTTCTTATTTAATACGATCTTGTATGCCGTACGATATTAAATAAGAGTATAGATACATTCTTAGTATAGAAAGTATAGTAAAGAGTAAAGTAGAATAATATATACTCTATACGTTAGGTAGATCTTAGTACGGCCTCTACCTACGAGCGAGGCTATATCGCCGCCCTCCTTTCTTTATCCCTTAGCGCTACTAAATATGTCTATCTCGTAAGTATAGAGATAGAGAGGTAGGTTCTATATAATGTTCGGTCGCTATGCCTAACTATTTCTCCTTAAAGTCTACGAATCGCGATTTATAAGATTAGAAACTAGAAGCGCTATAGGCTATACTTGTTCGAGTATATTATAGGTAAAGTAATAGCTACTTACCTATAGCCGGCCGTATAGCCGCTTAGTAACCGTAAGATAAACGGAGTATATATAATAGTCTAGGAGGCGTACTTCTTCGAAAACTCGTATAATTAGCTCTAGGGTTAGTATAATAATAAGGATAACTAACTATATATAGGTAGCGAATTGTATCTAGAGATAGTACCCGGGACTCGGTATAGATCTAAGGGACTTTACCTAGCCGGCTATAAGGCCGGCTATATAGCCGGCTATATCGATTTTATTATTCTTACTATCTATAGATCCTTTTTTTAGGATTCCTATCTAGTTTCCCTTAATATCGCTTCCGCTTTCGCCTTAAGAGCTTATTCTCTTCCTCCTCGTTATTACTAATTAGTTAGATAGAAGGGCTAAATCGAGTATCTTCTTCCTTATCCTAGTTCTTACTCTCCTCTTCCTCTATCCTCGCTTCCTCTCTAAGTAAGTTATCTACCGTTATAGTATAAGGGTTATTCTTTCCTTAACGTTTCTTCTATATAAGAAAATTCCAATTAATTATAATTATCTTAAAGGTAGTCGGACTATAGGTTCGATTGTATCGGTACTAATACTATCTAATACTAAACGAGCGCTCCGTCCCGATTCCTATTCTAGGAATTACTAGGATATCTCGAGCGATTGTAGCGATTATTAGATAACTCTCGGCGATTCGAGACTATATCCCTAATATATTATCCTCTAAGAAATCGTTTATAAGATACGATAAATCTAATTCTCGTTAGCTTACGGCTTAGATTAATAACTATACTAATAGTAGTACTTACTTTACCTTCGATATATCTCGAGTTTGTCTAGAGCTTCCGTTACCTCGATCTCGTTCTATTTAGGGGCCTAGCTACTAAATATAAACGCCGTTCGCGATTTCTTAACCTTCTTCTACCGTTACTATTCCTTAGCTCTATATACTATATAATTAGAGTATTCCTCGATAAGCTCCTTTAATACTAACTAGTAGTATTCTTCCTATTTTAGTTCGTCCTTCTACTCGTCCTATTACTAGAATTTAGTTTTCTATATTAGATAAAGGAGGACTACAATACTATAGATATCGCCGAAGGTCTCTAAAGTAGCCGAATAATATTTATTAAGCTTTTATTCTAACGCTATAAGTGCCTTCGTTATAGTAACCTTCTAGGGAATAGTCTTTTTACTAAGCTACTTCGTAGATCGATCTAGTTCGTTAAAGAGCTAGTTATAATATCCGAATACCTAATAGATCGTTAGTCCTTAGGTCCTATCTATTATATTCGTAACCATAGTATATAGCCTTATAATCGAAACAAGATATTCGGCCTATCTCTATTCTACCTCGGTTAAGGCTAGCTATTTCATACCTTAATTAATATAGTACTAGTCTACTATATAGCGTAGTTTATATACTCGGACTAGTATATAGAACGACGAGTCGAATCTAGTCTTAACGTCCTAGGTTAATCGAAGTAGTCGTTTTAGAGGCTAGGGTTACTATTTCTTATTCTAAGCGATACTTTTACTATTAATCCGTAGCTTGTCTATAAGATTAGTCTAGATAAGTACGAACGCGTGCTATCGCTACGAGCTAGAGTTACTATAGATTGCCGTCCGGTAGATCTAGATTACTTAGTTAAGGAAACTAGTAGCCGGCTATACGGCCGGCTATAGGTACTAGCTATACTTACTTTATAAA
>LFZO01000252.1:0-53795 GCA_001578225.1 Pseudocercospora musae | reverse complement strand
CTTCTAGCTAGAATTTAACTAGTATGTTTGAATCTTCTAGCATTGCCCTAACATGCTCCTTAGATATCTAGATTAACCTTTCTACAACTCTATTTTAGATTGAGTTATATGCTTTAGTTATATAATAGGAGATTCTAGATTCCTTCTCCTACTACTTAAGTAATACAAGCAATTCTCTTACTCTATTACTTCTTACTACCTAAAGCTAATTCCCTAATTATAATTTAGCTTTTCTTCTCTATCCCTATAATGCATTTACTACATCTTCTCTTGATTTTAATAGGAATACCTACTTCTTTCTTAAAAAGTTGTTAACAATCTTAAGCTACTATTTAAAACCTAGTCTTGAGATAGGTAGTAGTCTATAGATATTAATTAAGATAAGGGCAAGCCTAGCTAGCTTTCTCTTAGTCTCCTTACCTCTATGTTTTTTCATTTTAGCTAGAGAACATACCCTATAGGGCTAATGCTTTGTAGGGACCGGGATTTTGTCCTTTAGGTTAGTTACTTTGTAAAGGTCTTTCAACACTCCTTCTCTAAAGTATCTAACTCTTCTATGCTATAGCTCCTACTAATCCTAGTTAGTCTAGGCTACAAGTATATAGGCATTATTATTCATTAAGTCCTAGGGGATACATATATATGCGAGTTCATCTAGGTCTTAGCTAATTTCCTTAATGAATGGCACTCCTCCTAAAAGCCTTATCTAGACAACTAGCTTTCTATTAGGTAAGTAAAGTATGAATTTTAGTAGTTAAACACTAAACTGCTTGCTAAACTAGTTCTAAGAAATAAGATTAACTCTAAGCCTAGGTATAAAGAGAACACCTTTCAATACAATCTATTTACCTTTCCTTCTACCTATAACTGTACTCCTAATATGTGTAGCTATTAAGTAGCTATCCTTAACCTTAATCTACTTTTTCCTCTTAAGAGGCTTTAGATCTCTAAAGAGTAGTTCTTAGTTAGTTATATAGGTAGAAGCATAGGAGTTAAGTAGCTATTTAGAGGGCTTATACTTGCCTTTTACTTTAATAGTTATATAAGCTACCTTATTAATATCTTCTTCCTTAAAGGGGAGAGATGATTTAGAGGATGCCTCTACATCTTATACTATATAGGCTTTCTTAGAAGATAGTTTCCTAATCTTCTTCTCTAAGGATTGTATCTTTAGGCTTAGTTTCTTTATTATGTCTTTAAGTTGCTCTTTGTTTAGTAAAGATCCCCTCTTAGCTCTAGATAAGGATTGTTATTTCTTTGCTATCCTATAGCTTTGTCTTGGCTAAACAGCTACTTTTGCCTTGTCTAGGCTAGGACACTCTTTAATCTAATACTTCCCTCCGTATAGGAAGTATGATAAGTCTCTACTAGCTCCTACCTAGTTCCTTTTCTTAGTAAACATAGCTATCTCCTAGCTTGTTATCTACTCTTGTTTTTCTCTTAGGATTCTAAGGATATCCTATAGGCTAAGGTCCTACCTTAGGTCAATCCTATCCCTAATAGTGCTAAATGTTTCTAGAAGGGCCGCTAGTAACTACTAAACTTTCCTCTCCTTAGTCTTGATATCCTTAAACTAGGGAGAGATAGACACTACCTTCCTAGCTATACTACTTAGGCTCTGCCATACTTTATTAATTGTCTAACCCTCTTCTATACTAAAATTGGTATACTACTAGAGTAAACTTCTCCCTATTGCCTATAGTTTCCTCTTATATTTCCCTTTTACCTAGTCCTATAAATGTTTTATATATTCAAGCTCTTAATATTCGTCCTAGTTATCTTCTAAAATGTAGATGAATATCTTATATAATACTATTATATTATGAACCTTATAGCTTGCTCTTCTAATTAACTAATCTAAAGATTCTAATAATGTTGTTAAGACATGCTCGGATAGTATAGATACTAGGGTGTTAAGGACTGCTTTATCTAGTACCTATTTAACCTTTAGCTTTATTAGGTGCATCCTAATAATCTTGAACTATGATTTATGATTCTCCCTTATTAAGACTAGTACTACCCTTCTCTTACTAATTCTACCTTCTTAATCCATGATTTCTTTTATAAATCAAACCTAAACAAACTCTAGAAACAAGCTCTTTCTTTAATCTAAAAATGATAGTTTCTAGATAGCTGTCTTCCTTAGTTAGTAGATCCCTAGCTCTACTAGGCCTATAACAGTTTAAAGGTTACTAACAACTTGGCTTAGTTTTGGAAGGTTACTAAAAACTTGGAATAGATTCCGGCTCTATAAAGCTAATAACTTCCTCAAGTCCTTCCTAACTATATGCTAACAAGTTAGGGTATTAGTAGTACTAAGTACTAAGTCTAAGGCTTATCTAAAGGTGCTCAAGACTTAGGCTTATCTATTCCCTTTATACTTCCAAGTGTGCCTTACTAGGTTCTTTTATAGCTTATATATATAGGGCTTCTTTGTGCAATGTGTATAGGTCTACTTCAAGTCTCCCTTTCCTATTTTGCCTCTTCCTTCTAGGACTAGACTTATAGGTCTAGGAATAACCTATACTACTTTAGTCTTTCTACCTTGTAGTTGCAAACCCGGGCTTATAACCTGTCGAGCTAAGGAGGGCCGATAGGTATAAATGGATTATAAGCTATAATAGAAGCTATAAGGAATAGTAGGGGCCAAAGTAGGAATAGTAAGTGTGTTGTTATTCACTATAGGTTAGAGTTCAACCTAAAAGGTATTAGCTTGGATTAGTTACATAATTATTATCATGTGATCCAATCTGCTTGGCATCCCCTACTAGGTAACTAACTAGACTATATATTCCAACAATAGTAGTAGTAAGGAGTAGAGTAGACGCGATAAGAAAGTAGGCGAGAAGCCTACGCGGACTAAAGACTCGAAGCCTAGTTAGGACCTATCTTTAGTTAAATACTATAGGTATAAGAGGAAGGGCTATTATAAGCCTAACTACCCTAATAAGTACCTATAGAAGGATAGCGACTCGTAGGCTATATATAAGGTCGAGGTAGCCGATAAGGGAAAAGGCAAAGCGTCTACTAAGAGTTAAGGGTAAATGCTATAGCTAATTCTAGTAGCTCTATAGTATATATACCGTCGTAACGCGTACGCGGCGTAATAGTAACGTAGGGTAGAGACGTACGCGTTAAATACCTACTAGATAATGTAGTAGACATTAATGTTATCTTATACGAGTTTGTCCTCTAATACTAGTCTTAGTAGATTGCTAATACTACCTTGCCTAGTACCGATAGCTTCTAGGGGGAACGCGGGTACTATTACGGAGCGTATACGCTAAGCCTACGTATTATAGACTCGTCGGGTTAGGAACGTGTAATAACTAGTACCTTTTACGCCTTCGAAATGCCTAACCTAGATCTTATACTTAGTAGGCCTTAGTAGAGGGACTAGCGGGTAATCGTAGATAGCGTAACGGATACGTAGACCTACGATACTAGTAGCGAGGTAAGACCTATTATAGTAAGCGAGCTATAGTAGTTCTTTAAAGAATTGCGCGACGCGACGTACGTATATATAGTAAGTATATACAACGCCGGCGTAGCGGCTAATAACCCTAATCTACTAGAGGAGTTTAAGGATTTTACGGATATCTTTACTATAATACCGGAGGCTCGACGCTAGCTATACGCTAATATAGAGCACTCGATCGACCTAGTTAATAGAAAGAAGCCTCCCTACCGCTCCCTATATTATTAGTCGGAGCGGGAGCTCTAGGTCCTTCGGGAATATCTTATTAAGGTAGTAGAGAATAGGTAGATTAGGCCTAGCGTAAGCGAGGTAGGTACGCCTATCTTGTTTATACTAAAGAAAGATAGGAGTCTTTAATTATACGTCGATTATAGGGATCTTAATAAGATTACTATTAAGAATCGATACCCCCTACCTCTTATTAGCGAGACAATAGATAGGTTAAAGGATACGGAATACTATATATCCTTAGACCTTATCGACGTATATTATCGTATTCGTATTAAGCGAGGCGATAAGTAGAAGACTACGTTTCGTACGCGCTACGGATACTACGAGTACCTAGTAATACTATTCGGGCTTACTAACGTACCTATAACCTTTTAGGGATATATTAACCGAGCCTTAGTAGGCCTAGTTAATATCTACTATATAGTCTACCTAGATAATATCCTAGTATATAGTAAGAACAAAGAGTACTACGTACGTAACGTACGCGCGGTACTTAAGAGGCTTAGGCGGTTCGGCTTATACGCTAACTATAAGAAGTACTTATTCTAGAAGAAATAGGTAGAGTTCCTAGGATTTATCGTTAGTACCGAAGGCGTATCGATAGATAGGAGTAGGGTAGACGNAACCTTTTAGGGATATATTAACCGAGCCTTAGTAGGCCTAGTTAATATCTACTATATAGTCTACCTAGATAATATCCTAGTATATAGTAAGAACAAAGAGTACTACGTACGTAACGTACGCGTAGTACTTGAGAGGCTTAGGCGGTTCGGCTTATACGCTAACTAGAAGAAGTACTTATTCTAGAAAAAATAGGTAGAGTTCCTAGGATTTATCGTTAGTACCGAAGGCGTATCGATAGATAGGAGTATAATAGACGCAATTACCGAGTAGCTACGTCCTTCTACCCTTACCGAAGTCTAGTCCTTCCTTAGGTTCTACAATTTCTACTATAGGTTTATACCTAACTACTCCCGGATTGTTATACCTCTAATAGCCCTCTCTAAGGGAGCTAAGAACGGCCGAAAGCTAGGCCTAATCTAGTAGGGTATAAGCGAGGAGCAAGCGTTTAGGAGCCTAAAGGATATATTCTATTTAGTATCGCTACTTAGGTACTTTAATCCTACGTAGTCCCTACGCCTCGAAATCGATACGTCTATGTTTATATTAGCTAGAATCCTCTCGTAGTAGGCGGAGGATAGTAACTAGTACCCTATCGCTTTCTAGTCGAGAAAGATAATACCTATAGAGACTAACTACGAGACCTATAACTAGGAGCTACTAGTAGTAGTCGAGTCCTTTAAGTACTAGAGACTATACTTCGATAGCTCGTAGTATATAGTATACATACTCGTAGACTACGCGAACCTAAAGGGATTTATAACCATAAAGTAGTTAGTAAGTAGGTAGGCAAGGTAGGCAACCTTCCTAGCCCCGTTCGATTTTACTATCGAATATTAAGTAGGGAAAAGAAACCCTATAGACGCTCCTTCGAGGAGAAGCGACTACGAAGGCGAGACGTAGGCAATAAGCAACCTATTACTAACGCTATAAGCTAAACTCTTAGTCTAGTTAGACCTTTCCGGAGAGGTAGAGCCTATCGCAAAGTATACCTCTATAATATATATCTCGATATAAGGAGTAGCGAAGACGTATACGAAGCGTAGCGGCTTTATATACTACCTAGCTAGAGTCGTAGCTATAGTAGTTAAGGATAATAGATCCTATTACTAGGTACTAGACCTACTACTTAGTTTTATACGTATCCTATAGTAGCTAGAGCCTATAGTAAAGGAGCTATACGAGGCTACTAAAGAGACCGGTACCTTCGAGGAGTATTCTATTAGAGAGGATATCCTTTTCTAAGGAGAGGCGATCTATATACCTAAAGACCTCGCGTTAAGAACGTAGGTAATACGTATATACTATAATAATTCCCTTATAGGACATTTTGGCTAAGCTAAGACGGTTAAGCTAATACGTAGGAAATATACCTAGCTAGAGTTAGCTTAGGAGGTTTCGGAGTATATCTCTACTTACGCGATATACTAGAGGTCGAAGGCGAGGCGCTATCGCCTATATAGTAAGTTAGCTACGCTACCAATGCCTACTAGGCTATAGTAAGAGCTAACAATAGACTTTATTACTAATCTACTACTAAGCAAGCTCGGTACCTATATCTATACTACGATACTCGTAATAGTCGATCGCTATACGAAGATAAGCCTCTTTGTACCTACTATAAAGAAGTACATAGTAGTAGAGCTAGTAGATATCTTCCTAAGAGAGGTAGTTAAAAGGTTTAGAATCCTAGCTAGAATAGTTAGTAATAGAGGGTCTCTATTTACTAGTTAATTTTAGAGCGACTTTTGCTACGAGACGTATATAAAGCGTAAGCTTAGTATAGCGTTCTATCCGTAGACTAACGGGTAGACTAAACGTACTAACTAGACGCTAGAATAGTACCTAAGATGTTATTATTCTAATAACTAGGTAGACTAGGCGTCTTAGCTCTTATAGGTAGAGTTCGCGTATAATAATAGCGTATACCCTACGCTATACATAAGCCCCTTCTATATACTATATAGATATAATCTAGATATTACTCCTAAATTATTACCTATAGCTCGAGACGAGCTATCTAAAGGAAGGATACTAGCGGTAATCGATACTACGGAAAGATTACGAAAAGTATACGAGATACTTACGTAGCGCTAGAAGACTATAGCGGAATACTAAGCTAAGTACTACAATGCTAACTATAAGGCTTAGAATTATAGTATTAGCGATTTAGTACTATTGTTATCTAAGAATGTTAGACTAGATCTACTAAAGAAGAAGCTTAGCCCGAAGTATCTCGGCCTATTTCGTATTATCGACGTAGTAGGAGCGTAGGCGTACCGCTTAGCGCTACCTACTCGTACGAGAATCTATAATGTTTTCTATATATCCCTACTCGAGCCTTAGAAAGGGCGCGAGGGCGAGGAGCATAAGGTTAGTATACTAGTCGTAGAGGATACGGATAAGTAGCGTATAGAAGAAATCGTAAAGAAGAAGATATAGAAGGGAGAGACTTACTACCTTATTAGGTAGGTAGGCTAGCTAGAGGAATATAATACTTAGGAACTAGTAGAACATATAGAAGACTTAGTAGCGCTTAACGCATTTAAGGCGTAAGCGAGACGTAGTTGGAGAATATAAGAATAAGATAAGATAAGGTTAATAGATATATACTCGTTTCGCTATTAATATAGGTATTTAGCCTAGCTTAGAACAAAGGAAACTATGCGTTCGCGGCGCTTACGCGCCATAGGCGTATAACCTATAGACTAGCTACGAGTAGCTAGTTACTCTCGTAACTATTAGAACCCTTACCCTACTTAGGCTTAGGCTTAGGTATAGGTAGAAAGCCTATAGTAGTATCGACTACTACTATAGCGGTATAGGCGCCCTTTAGGGCGAGGTTCTATCGCGGTTAGTATACGACTAATAGGCGATAGAGGCGCGAGGGAGATACGTACCTAACGGCTAATTTCTACTAGCCTAGAGAGGTTAATATTAATATACTCTAGGATAGCTACTAGGTCTAGACCGTTAGTAGTCGCCGGCGCGATACTAGCGCTACGGTTACGCTTAAGTGTTACAATTACGGGCCTAGTTAGCCTATCTAGAGTCGAAATAGGCCAAGAAGGCCCGGGGCGACCCGTCTTGGCCTATAGGCATATATCTTCCCCCTAGATACCTCTCTTCCCTTTCTTCCTTAGTAATTCGAGTAGTTCTAATCGAGTACTATATACTACGCATTATATACCTCTTTTATACACGAATTGCTCTCCTAAAGCGTACTACATAGTACTTAAAATAGTATAGAAGAAAGCAAAGGCCTCGGTATCTAATCCGGTTAGCTAAGAAAACAACTAGGAAAACAACTAGGAAAACCTTCCTAATACCGAATAGGACAATAATTCCTCTACCCCGGCTAATAACTCGCTAGGGGACATTATCGATAACGATGAGAGGTAGGGCGGCGCCGAAGAGGACCTTAACGACGAGGTCCTAGCGGCCTAGCTCTAGTACGAGGAAGAACGGGCTAAATAGGCTAAATAACGCCTCGAATTAGCCCGTCTTAGGAAAAGAATAGCCGATATAGCTTAGGAAGCCTCCCTCCTTATAGATCAAGGGAGTGCTTAACTACGCGCAGCCCCTACTATACTACCCTCTATACCTATAGGATCGGCTATCCCTAAGGCGAGGAACCTCTATATATTCGAGGGTAAGGGGCGTATAGACTACGACCAATAGGTTACCGACTACGACCGTATCTTTAGGTAGGCCCCTTATATCTATTCTACGGAAGAAATAAAGGTAGACCTAGCTAAGGAATAGATAGAGAGGGAGTAGTAGGTTAAATAGAAGCGATATACTACGTATTCGGACCTAGAGGAGTATACCTAGGAAAGGATAAAGTAGGTAATACTAGACTCTATAGGGACGAAAGAAGAACGTTGCCAATTAGCTCTAGATAGGCTAAAGAGGGCTAACTAGGGGAGTTATACCCTATCCGAGCTACTAGACTATATAAAGATCTAATAGGATAAGGTCGAAGAGGATCGATAGGACTATATAATATACGACTTTATAGCGGCTATAGATAAGAAGATCCGCTACTACATCGAGGTAGGCTAGTAGCGCTTCTAGACCCTAATCGAGGTAGAAGAGGTAGCGAACGCCTACTACCGCTCGCTAGAGAACGAGCGTAGGTCCTATAGGGACAAAGATCGTAACAAGAAGTACGGCCGCTCCGGCTCGGATAATAGTACTACCGGCTCGGCTTTAGATAAGCTACCTAGGAGCTCGGGAGGCCGTAGCTAAGGTAGGAAGGGCCGAAGCTCCCTATAGAGGCGCTAGAACGCCCCTAATAGGTCCGAGAAGGACAAAGAAGTCCCCTAGTACTAGTACTATAGCGAGATAGGCTATAAGAGGCCCTAATACCCTACCTATAATCTAGAATTAGGAAAAGACAAACCCGCCTAGTAGCCCTCCTAGCTACGGCGGGCTAGGTTGTCTATACCGAGGAATAAAGGAGGAGCGCGGAGCCCGGTAGACTAAGACGGATTAACCGGGACTAGTTCTAGTTAATCTAGCTAGATGTTAAGCTACAATAGGGCAAGAACTCCTATACGCTTAGAGGGCTTATCGATTGTAGCTCTTAGGCTAATATCTTGGATAGTATAGTAGCTAAAGAGGCTAGCCTTACCTTAAGTAATATAGACGTTAAGTAGTATAAGATCCTTAACGGCTAGTCGCTAGCTATAAGTAGTAAATACTATATAACCTACGAAGTGTCGGACACGAGCGGTTAGTAGCGAGGCTATATAGACAATTTCGCTATCGGAAGGATCTATAGCTTCGACATCGTACTAGGGATGCCCTAGTTAGAACGATAGAACCCTTCGATCGACTTCGTAGCTAAAACGGCTATCTAGAGGAGGAAGGGGGCTCGTAGGTAGCGCGCCTACGCTATATTAGGCCCCTCCGACTTCTCGAGGATTATGTTAGATAGGGATACGCGTCTCTTCGTAATATCGATAGTTAAGATAGACCAAGACGACCCGAATAGCCTCCTACTAAAGTACAAACACCTCTATAGGATATTTGAGGAAGGAGATGCGTCCCTACTTCCTAATTACGGCCTACATGAGTTGTCTATTAACCTAATAGAGGACAAGACCCCTCCTTATAACCCGCTATATAACCTTTCGGAGACTAAGTTAGTAGTCTTAAGGAAATACCTTAATGAATATCTCGAGAAGGGCTAGATCCGCCTATTAAAGTCCCTAGTAGGTACCGGCATCCTCTTTACTAAGAAGAAGGACGGTAGCCTATAACTATACGTCGACTACCGGGGCTTAAACGCTATTACGGTAAAGAATCGGTACCTATTGCCCCTTATATAGGAGTCTTTAGACCGTCTCGCGAATACTCGGGTCTTTACGAAGCTTAACATCCGAGATGCCTACTATAGGATCTATATCAAATAGGAGGACGAATAGAAGACCGCTTTCCGTACGAGATATAGGTACTTCGAGTATACTATAATACTATTCGGGCTTACAAACGCCCTAGCGGCATTCTAGAGCTATATCCTTAGCGCCTTATCGGACCTAGTAGACACGATCTATGTCGTCTACCTAGATAACATCCTAATATACTCCTAAAACCTAGAGGAATATACCCGATACGTTACTACTATCCTCGAGAGGCTCTAATACTATAAGCTATATACGAAGCTTAGTAAGTACGAGTTTAATAAGGACCGGATTGGGTTCCTTAGCTACATAATTACCCTAAATAGAGTCGAGATAGAGCTAGAAAGGATCGTAACGGTTAAAGAGTAGCCCGAGCCGAGGAGCGTAAGGGATATACGTATCTTTATCGGGTTCGCTAACTACTACTAGCGTTTCATTAGGCACTTCTCTAGGATAGTAGCTCTACTAAACCGCTTAACGGAGCGGGGGCCTAATGCGGCTAAGGGTAGGCGAAGGTAACGTAAGGAAGAGTCGTAGCGGCTTATCCTAGACTAAGAAGCGAAGTTAGTATTTAAACGGCTTAAGGAGGCGTTCTATATAGCCCTAGTCCTAAAGCACTTCGAACTATCCTAACTAATTAGGGTCGAAACGGACGCCTCGACCTATACTATATCGGGCGTTATAATGCAATAGTATAAGTATAAGGGCAAGACGTACTAGTTCCTAGTAGCCTTCTTCTCGCGAAAGATAAATAGTATAGAAAGGAACTACGATACCTACGATAGCGAGATACTAGGGGTAGTCGAGTACTTTAAGTACTAGAGGTACTACTTAGAGGGCGCGTAGTACTAAGTAGAAGTTATTACGGACTACAACAACCTTAGATGGTTTATAACGACTAAGGAGCTTACGAGGCGCTAGGTTCGCTAGGCCGAGTAGCTCTCTATTTTCGACTTCTATATTACGTACTATCTAGGAAGGGAAAACGGGGTAGCTAATAGGGCTAGTAGGCGCCCTAACTATATAGACGTAGACTACTCTAGTCGCTAGGTAAGCGAAGAGGACTTACGTACTCCCCTTAAGAGGTTATAGAGGTAACTCGTAGGCGAGGAGCCCTAAGATAGATCGATAAGGATCGCCTCGATATAAGGGGAACCGGACGGAGGCGGCAAACCCTTCGTCTACCTCGCTAGTATAGCTAGGGTAGGGGAGGTATAGAATAGCCTCGCGAATACTATTCGGGTAGTACTAGGTACCGACGCTAAGGCGATTAGAATTAGGGAGGCCCTCTAGGATAGAGACGAGGCATAATAGCCGTAGCTAGCGCGGTAGAAGGAATCCTAGGGGTTCCTCTTCTACTAGGATACGATATACGTACTAGCGGGCCTACTTCGCCTAAAAACCCTCTAGCTCTACTACGACGACCCTATATCGGGGTACTTTAGATTCGAAAGGATCCTATAACTAGTACGAAGAGGGTACTACTAGCCTAAAGTTAGGCACTACGTCAAGGATTATACGCGTAGCTATAAGGCGTATATCCGAGTAAAGCCTTAGAGGTATCTACCCTATAGGGTACTATACGCTAAGAAACCTTCTAAGGCGCTATAGGAGGACCTAACGCTCGACTTCGTTACCGATCTACCTCCGAGTACCGTTCTAGGCTAGGCCTACGATAGCGTCCTCGTTATAGTAGATAGGTACTCTAAGATAGCCTATTATATCCTATATCGGAAGGAAATTACCGCCGAAGGACTAGTAGATATCTTCTTAAGAGAGGTAGTCTATCTATATAGTATCCCGCGGTCTATTACGTCCGATCGGGAACCGATCCTTACGTCTAAGTTCTAGAGTAGCCTCTACTACTATATAGGGGTCTATAGGGGCCTTAGTACTACCTACTATCCCTAGACTAATAGTTAAACCGAGCGCTAGAACTAGACGATAGAGCAATACCTATGCATTTACTATAACTTCGAATAGGACGACTAGGCACGCCTCCTAAGCCTAGCCGAGTTCGCCTATAACGATAGTTAGTATACGGTAATAGGGGCAACGTCCTTCTAGACATATAACGTTCGGGATCCGCTCTACGCTAGGTAGCCCGAAATGCCCTAGATAGAGGGAAAGGCGCCCCGAGCTAAGGTACTTACGGCTAGAGTAAGGGACATTCGGGACGGCCTAAAGGCTCGGCTAGAGAAGGTAAAGGAATATTAGGCCCGATAGTACGACAAAGGACGGAGGCCTAAGACCTACGCTATTAGCGACTAGGTATACCTTAACGCGAGGTTCCTCGATATAGTCCGCTAGTCGAAGAAGCTAGACTATAAGTATATAGGGCCCTTCTAGATATAGAAGGTAGTTAACGATGCGGCGTACCGCCTCGAGCTATCTAAGGGCTTTAATATATACCCTACATTCTACGTATTCCTCCTCGAGGACTATCTCGAGCTAGAAGTAACCTAAAGGGATTAGGAGGACCCCCCCGAGGTACGGGCGGCTAACCCCGATATGTATAAGGTCGAAAGGATTATCCGGAAGGAAAGGGGGCCCGATAGGAAGTAGGAATACCTTGTATCCTAGAAGGGGTACGGAGAGGAGGAAAATACCTAGGAACTAGCGGAACACCTAAGCAAGGTAGCTCTTAAGGCGTTCGCTAGGCGAATAGAGGGTCGAAAGAGGCCCCGAAGGAACATAAGTACGAGGTAGTACCCGTCCCTTACGTAAACGGATAGCATTCTGCCGTAGGGTAGTAATATAGTATAGATAGGAGCCCTTCCGGTACTAAATAAACTCTCCTCTCCTACTACGGGCCGGTACCCTTAACATTTAGTAACACGTATCCGAGTAAGGTGTAAAAGGCGTAGAAACGGGCCTAGATAGGGCGAGGGGAGGTAATACGGACAAACCTAAGGGAACTTAGCCTCGGTTAAACTACATTTAGATATATCTAGCTAACTCCTCGCTTAAGGGGCGCGAACGGCCTAAAACGGGCTAACTAGGGGCGACTAGAACTACTAACCTAAAACTCGACTCGTACTAAGTAAGTATACGGGTCCTCTCGATCTAAAAGGACTCTACTAAACCCCGAAAGAAATCTTATCGACCTATCGGCCCCGAAAGACCTCCCGAGGGGTTACGAACTCCCTAGATAGGTC
Organism: Pseudocercospora musae; assembly: GCA_001578225.1. Classification (NCBI taxonomy): domain Eukaryota; kingdom Fungi; phylum Ascomycota; class Dothideomycetes; order Mycosphaerellales; family Mycosphaerellaceae; genus Pseudocercospora; species Pseudocercospora musae. The sequence continues at coordinate 40,899 of LFZO01000252.1, read as the reverse complement.
GTTAGGAGTCGGCGACTCCTTTACTAGCTCTACGAGGGAGGTACGGGCCTTACTAGTAGGCATACGATCTAAACCGCGCTAAAACGCCTTAACTTAACCCGCGTGTAGCTAAAGGCGGGCGCTTAGGCCCTTCGCGACCTCCTTCTAATCTCTCTCGAGCCCCTTTATCTTCTTTTAAGACGATACGTAGCTATTTCTAATATACTTACGCTTCTTAACGGGAGTCTAGTCGAATAGGGTTAGTAAGGGCTAAAAGGGGTTAAGGGGATCTATATATACCCTAGTAGCTATATTACGCTCTATCTCTTCTTTTATTGCGGTATCGCGGTCCTTCTAAGGGCCTAAGGAAGGTTAGCTAAGGCAAACTAGGGAAAGGGGGGTCGAGACGGACTAGATATATTAAATTCGGCCTTGCCTATATAGGTATAAAGATTGCTAGTACCTTCGAAACGTGGATACTTCCTAGAGGGCTCTAATTAGCGTAACCCGACTCTATATAGGCCAATACGTACTTCTTGACCGTCTCGTAGACCGATATATAGGCTTAGTAGGCCTCTTTAGCCTTCTTCGCGTTAGTCGGGTAGTCTAGGGCCTCCTAGCGCAATCCGTTAGCCGCCTTAATAGTAGGCTCGTATTCTATAGGAATCTAGACGCTAGTTAGCCCTATCTAATCTATCTTAGACTAAAACGACTTACTTGGAAGTAGCCCGAGCTACGAGAGGTATACTTTAGATAGTCGAAGTATTAAGTCTCGTTAGTAAGGTCCTCCTTACGGTTAGACGGGTTAATTTGAAGGTACATAGCCTTAAGAAGGCTAATACGGCTACCGCCGGTATAGCCCTATATAATATTAGTACAATTGAGGCACGGATTGCCGTTGAACTTTATGTAGGTCGCTATCGGGCCGAAACGGGCCGAAAATGCTTAGAATAATATAGAGGCTACTAGCGATAACTAAACGGGGGCTACTACTAGAGAAATAGGGGCTACTATACTAAGTTAGCCTAAATTGCCTTAAGAGGGGTCGATAGGGGCTTGCTTCCCCTAGCGCTAAGCGTAGGAGTAGGGGAAGTAGTAGTAATAGAATATATACCTAGGAATATATATTATAAAAGGGAACAAATTAAATAGACTTAGATAGCTTAAATCTACGCGGCTAACGCGGCGATAGCGTTATTGCTACCTAAGTAAGCTTTGCGAACAATAGTAAGCGTCCTTTATATATAATAAGAGGCTATAAGTAAAGTTTTCTATTCTAGGCCTCTAGGACGTAGGCCTATAGAGGGGGGGGGGCAATGTTACAATTACGGGCCTAGTTGGCCTATCTAGAGTCGAAATAGGCCAAGAAGGCCTAGGGCGACCCGTCTTGGCCTATAGGCATATATCTTCCCCCTAGATACCTCTCTTCCCTTTCTTCCTTAGTAATTCGAGTAGTTCTAATCGAGTACTATACACTACGCATTATATACCTCTTTCACATTAAGTAGCGTACTATCGCTAGTAATCTTGTTCTTGTTATAGTAGTAGCTATTAAGAGATTTCTTAATCTCTAGAAAAGCTAGGTAGTTAGTAGACGCGACGCGTACGAAGAGAAAGCGATACGTATAGTCTACGTATACGTCTAGGCGCTACTAGATCTCATTAAGGCTAATCTAAGCCTAGATAGGATTATCCCTATACTTAGGGTCGTCTAGATCGTAAGTAGCGCGCTTAGCGTAAGCTATACGTATACGCTAGAGTAGCGCGACGAGGTATAGTACTATAACTAGCTTATAGGGATAGTATCCCTTAGTATATCTCTAGTACTTCTTTTTAGTAGTAGGGTATATATTATCCCTAATATATACATTATTTAGATCCTCTATAGCGAGTTAGTTACGAGGCGCGTACGAAGAGCATATAGGCATTATTCTTACTATTAGTAGTTATGTACTAGAAGTATCTACTATAACCTTCTATATTAGGCCTAAATCTCTTACTAGCCGTAACTAGGGTAGTAGGACTAGTAGCGCTACGCTTACGCGACGTAAGCGAGATACGGGCTAGATCTATACGGAGAGTAGTATAGAATTTGTTAGTTAATACGTAAGAGGAGCTTACGTAGTACTAGCGAGGTACTAGCGTAGTACTAGTAGAAAGCTTAGAAATAGGGGAAGTTTTTAGGTAGACTACGGATACTACTTATATACGGGCTACCTAGTTACTAATAATAATAATTAATACGTTCTTAGGAATACGCTAGGCCTACCTAATAACGTTACTAGTAGAAACATGAAAATTCTACTATATAGCAATAAAGAGTTTTCGCGTAGTAACTAGCTATACGAAATAGTAACGTATACGAGGCGTATTCGAAGCGCTAGAGGTATAAGAGAATACGTATATAGGATAGCTTAACGAGGAGTTAGGTTTGTCTATAGCTAGGGATAGCTATACTAGGAGAAAGGGGATAATTATAAGGACCTCGATAAGGTAAGGTCTCTTACTAAGCCCTAAGTATACTAAGCGGCGCGCGCTAAGGGCGTACGCTAGACGTACGTAACTCGCATAGCCTTTTTAACCTAGCGCTCTACGCAATCCTTTTAGGAGGCACTTGTTAGTTCTACTATCTACTATGTTATCGGTTAGGCGGGTATTCTATACGTTACTATATACCTAGCCCCTAATAGTCCCCCTCCTCGAATATCCTACGAAGGTATTTATACTTCGGTAGGAGACTATTCGGATTATCTTAGTCTATCTTAACTATCGATATTATAAAGAGACGCGTATCCTCGTCTAATATAGTCTTAGAGAAGTCGGAAAGGCCTAATATAGTATAGATACGCTATTTACGAGTTCCCTTTCTTCTCTAAATAGCTATCTTAGCTATACAGTTAATTAAAGAATTCTACTATTCTAACTAGGGTATGCCTAGTACAATATTAAAGCTATAGATCCTTTCTATAGCGAAATTGTCTACGTAGCCTTACTACTAACTACTCGTATCCGATACTTCGTAGAATATATAGTATTTACTACTTATAGTTAGCGACTAGCTATTAAGGATCTTATACTACTTAGTATCTATATTACTTAGGATAAGGCTAGCCTCCTTAGCTACTATACTATCTAAGATATTAGTCTAGGAGCTATAATCGATAAGTCCTTTAAGTATATAGGAGTTCTCGCCCTATTATAGCTTAACGTCTAGTTAGATTAACTAAAACTAGTCCTAGTCGACCTATCTTAGTCTACCGGGCTCTACGCTCCTCCTCTATTCCTTAATATAAACGACCTAGCCTACTATAGCTAGAAGGACTACTAGGCGGATTTGTCTTTTTCCGATTCTAGATTATAGATAGGATATTAGGGCCTCTTATAGCCTATCTCGCTATAGTACTAGTACTAGGGGACTTCTTAGTCCTTCTCGGACCTATTATAGGCGTTCTAGCGCCTCTATAGAGAGCTCCGACCTTTCGCTCCTTAGCCGTAGCCTCTAGAGTTTCTAGATAGCTTATCTAACGCTAAGCTAGTAGTACTATTATCCGAGTCGGAACGACTATACTTTTTATTACTTAGTCTTTATCCCTATAGGATCTATACTCGCTCTCTAGCGAGTAGTAGTAGGTATTCGCTATCTCTTCTACTTCGATTAAGGTCTAGAAGCGCTATTAGCCTACCTCGATATAGTATTAGATCCTCTTATCTATAGCTATAACGAAGTTATATATTATATAGTCCTAACGAACCTCTTCGACCTTATCCTATTAGATTTTTATATAGTCTAGTAGCTTAGATAGGATATAACTATTCTAGTTAGCCTATTTTAGCCTATCTAGGGCTAATTAGTAGCGTTCCTCCTTCGTCCCTATAGAGTCTAGTATTACCTACTTTATTTTTTCCTAGATATACTCCTCTAGGTCTAAATACCTAGTATATCGTTTCTATTTAACTTACTATTCCCTCTCTATCTATTCCTCGGCTAGGTCTACCTTTATTGCTTCTAAGGAATAGATATAAGGGGTCTACCTAAAGATATAGTCGTAGTCTCTAATCTATTAGTCGTAGTCTATATATCCTTTATCCTCGAATACGTAGAGGTTCCTTGCCTTAGGGATAGCCGATTCTATAGATATAGAGGATAGTCTAGTAAGAGTTATATTTAGCTAAATACCTCCTTAGTCTATAAGGAGGAAGGCTTCCTAAGCTATATCGGCTATCCTTTTCCTAAGATAGGCTAATTCGAGGCACTACTCGGCCTATTTAGCTTATTCTTCCTTATACTAGAGCTAGGCTACTAGGGCATCGTTATCTAGGTCTTCTTTAGTATTATCCTACTCCTCGTCGCTATCGATAGTATCTCCTAGTAAGTCGTTAGCTAGGGTAGAGGAATTATTATCCTATTCGGTATTAGGAAAGGTTTCCTAGTTATTATCCTAGCTAACCGGGTTCGATACCGAGGCCTTTACTTTTTTCTATACTATTTTAAGTACTATGTAGTACGCTTTAGAGAAGCAATTCGTATATAAAAGGAATATATAATACGTAGTATATAGTACTCGATTAGAACTACTCGAATTACTAAAGAAGAAAGGGAAGAGAGATATCTAGAGAGAAGATATATACCTATAGACTAAGATAGGCTACCCTAGCCCTTCTTAGCCTATTTCGACTCTAGATAGGCTAACTAGGCCTAACTAGGCCCGTAATCGTAATACTATAGACCTTAGTATAGTAGAAGAAGATATAGTAAGTATTTCTTTAAAGTAGATTATATCTATATAGAATAGATATAGAGACTTAGCTATAGCGGTAGTATAGCTTAGGCTTCGTCTTATTCTAAATATATAATTAGAAGTACTAGATCTTATATATCCTACGCTTAAATCTACGAAGACTAACTCTTATAACGTTTTCTATATAGACTAAAATCCTTAAAGAATTAGCTAAATACGACGATAGTAATAATACAATATTAATAAGATCTCTAAGTTCTAGTAAATAGTACTAGATTATAGTCTTAGTATAGAAGTAGTATCTAGTATTAAGAAAGATAAGGTATAGATTATATTAGCGCTATATTATAATACGATAGGTAGAAGAAGGCTTATTCTATAGATTATTAGAAAGTTAGCTAATCCTCGCTACTTTTAACGAATTCGTATCTTTCTAAATAACTTAGATATTATCTATCGATATAATAAGAAGGACTAGATAAATACTATTATATTTAAGGAATATCTACTATATTTTAATATTCAAATATATAGTAGTAGTAAATTCTTGTATTACTATACTATTCTAACTACTAGACAAGTAGCTATCTCTATCTATTCTTTAAAGGTAAAAGCCCTCTACCTATAGCCTCCGGTATAAAACCCTTTATCTCCTTCCTACTTTGTAGGATTCTATCCCTACTATTGGTATCTATTTAGGCTATAGGATATAGAGAGGATCTCTATAGCTCCTTCCTCTTACTAGGCTCCTATTCCTACTTCCTACCTTCCTCCTCCTCCTTTTCTAGTTCTTTCTTTGTAAGTAAGAACTATTCTAGGAGACCCTCCTTAATTATCTACCTAGTTACTTCGTTTAGGCCTCTCTTAGTCTAGGTAAGCTCCTACTATAATAATCCTATCCTTTAGATAAGTTGGTTCCTTATCCTTTGTCTCTTTAGGTAGAAGAGTATAATATGCTTAGGTGTCTAGGCCCTATATCTATATATATACTCTAGTGTCTTGCCTAGAACCCTCCTCCTTATTAGGTATATATTAAGGCTAATGTATTCGGTTCTAATTAGTGTTACTATTATGCTTTACTTCCTTAACTATCCTTAGTATATTTCCCTACCTTTTAGCCCTTCCTACTAGGCTATAGGAAGTTGTTAGCCTTATTAGGATACCTACCTTTTCCTAACCTAGCTTTCCTATTATATATTCTATTTCTAGTATATCTACTAATACTTAGGCATTATTCCTCCCTATTAGATATATTCCCTAGTCTATCTATTAACCTATTCTACTATCTATCTCTACCTTATCTTTAGGTCTTGTACCTAGGCTATGCCCCTATTCCTCCTATATTCCGCCTAGACCTTTTTATACCTCTCCCGGATAAACTTAGTAACGGGTTTGTCCTCTATCTTAGCTAATTATTACCTTGCTATCTCTTATATATATAGAGAGATAGGTAGGATTTGTGTTTCCCTTTAGAGGACTCCCTCTACTATATTCTTGTATACTCCTATAATATGCCTTAATACCTAGTTTTGGATCTTTTCTAGCCCTAGAGTAGCCCCTTTTCTATATCTAGGTAGACCTTCTAGTATTATCTAGACTTTGGCTCTATACGTTATTATAGGCCTTACTATAGCTATGTATAGGTATTTTGCCTTTTAGAATAATACTCCCTATATAGATTTATATAGCCTCTAGAGTAAGGATATCTAGGATATGCCTTTCTCCGCTACTTTCTTAATATATAGGCCCTACTATAGTTTCGAATCTATCTAAACTCCTAGTAGTCTAAGGGATAGCGTAGGTCCCTCCTTAAACCCTATTATATTAACTATAGCTTATAGGTTATGTCTTGTCCTACTCTTAGTAAAGTAGATTAGTTAGTACTTTTGTAGTATAAAAGTAGCTCCGTACTTAGCTACCTATTATATACATTTGTCGTATACTATCTCTAACTTTCTATAGTTTCCTTCTATAGTTTTCCTATATATAAGGATCTTAGAGTTATCTACAAATCCTATTACTATAGTTCCCTTATCCTTAAGGTTAGGGAGGAGTATAGATATAAAGAATAGGAATAGGATTAGTAAAAGGGTTAATCCTTATAGTATTCTAGTTGTTTAGGGCCTTGCCTAATCTATGTATTCTCTAAGCCTAAGGTATATAGTCCTATCCTAAAGGAATAACTAGATAAACTACATAATATACTATAGATATGCTTTCATCCTAATATTGTATATTAGTCTCTAGTATAATATATTATCGAACGCTCCTAATATGTCTAGGCATAGTATTAATACTACTATTATTAGGTCCGTTCTCTAGACTATTTAGACCTATTCTATTCTTAGCTCTAGGGCTAATATAGTAGATCTTCCTAGTCTAGCTCCTATTTAGGACTAGAGAAGGAGATCCCTAGCCTCTACTTCTTTGCTTATTCTCTCTACAATAATAGCCTCTAGGACCTTTGCTAGGGTATTTAGTAGTACTATAGGTCTATATACTCCTAGTTTAGTATAGTCTAGCTTCTATAGCTTCTTTAAAACAACCGTTATAGAGTGTTTAAAGGATTTAGGGTAGTATCCTTATTATAGGCATACTATAAAGAACCTATATAGCATATGTCCTAGTTCCTATCGATATTCCTTAAGTATTAGGTTAATGATCTAATTAGGTCCTAGGGCTTTACCCTTAGGGAGCCTATTAAGTATCTTCTAGAGTTCTCCTATTCTAACTTCTTCCTCTATCTAGAATAGGCTCGGGTAGGATACGTTTTGTATATCTTCTAAGTTAGCTTACTTTAGCTCGGGAAAGAAGTATTAAGCCAACGCCCCTACTTTCCCTTAGTTTTCTATTTGCATTATACTATCCTTATCCTTAAGCTCTAGGAATTATAGGAGGGGGTACCTTTGTCCTATCCCTTCTCTAGCCTATTTTACTAGCTTCTAGATCCTATTCGGGTCCTTAGTAATTTCTTTAACTATATCCCTCTAGCCTAGGTTCCTATCTTTCCTAATCTACTTGCCTTTAGCCTATAAGGCTATTAGGTATATCGCTAAGTTCCCTTCTATTCTATCTTAGCTCTATTCCCTCTTTAGGTATCTTATCTTCTTTACTACCTTGCTATACTCCTTTAACTAAGTCATTTTAGTATACTTAGATAGTTTGGCCTTAGGGATGTCCTCCTAGATTATCTTAGTAAGTATCTCTTAGATCTCTTAGGCTATCTTATTAAGCTATTGTAGTATATCTATTACTCTAGTAGAGATTTCTTATACCTTATTCTTTACCCTAGTCCTAATCTTGTCCTAGTCTACCTTTTTCTATTATAGCCTTTACGTCTAGGCTCTAGTATTAGTCTAGGCCTATAGGATCGTAGTTTGGATTAGTATATAGTCTAATCCTATTTCTAGGTCTATCCTTGTTTTGCATTCCTATATATCTTATTAGATTCCTATAGTCCTAAATACTAGGTCTAGGGTCTAGTAGCTCTTAGGAGTCTTCTATATAACTATGCCTAGCTCTAGTAGTAGGTCGAGGTAGGTATTTTCTATAATAGTAAGGAGGTAGTCTACTACCTAGTATTAGTTCTAGGTATTGTTCCCTCCCTATCTAGGGTAGTATAGATTGAAATCCCTTAGTAGGATAGTCTCTTCCTCCTCTTTTCCCTAGGTTACGTCCTCTATTAGTAGGAGGATGCCTAGGGCGTAGTCTCTAGTAGGACTAGACGGGTTATAGTAGTTTATAATATTAACCTATCTCCCTCCTACGAGGAGTCTAACTATAATTATATCTCCCGAGTATTCTTTTGTAGTCTATATTTGTATACTAATTTCCTTAGACATATATATAGTAACCCTTAGGTATACTACTCCTAGGAGTATAGTATAGTATCCTAGGTATACTACCGTATTCCTATTACTAGGGCTAATCTATAGTTCCTAGATTACTATTATCTAGTATTCTTCTAGGTCTAGCTATTAGAGGAAAGGGATTTAGATCTTGTTTGTACTATAGTTAGTATTGTACTATAGGATAGTAAGCTTCCCTTAACTACTATCTATCCTAGGCGTTCTAGTATACCTATATATCTTCTATCGCTTCCTAGCTTTAGCTTTAGCTTAGTAGCCCTTCTTAGCTTATAGCTAGGGGGAATAGGGAGGAGATCTTGGTACTCTATAATCTACCTACTAGGATAGTAGAGTTTATGCCTATTAGTCTCCCTAGTAGTCTTCTTAACCTATCGTCTATGTCTAGGTCTAGGCTTGTACTTCTAACTTTTCTCTTAGATCTAATAGTTGTCTACCCTTCTAAGTCTTTTAGGTATTTCGGGTAGGTTAGGTAGTTCTAACTCTTAGTTACTTAATCTCTAAAGGCCCTTGCTTTCGCAATAGCTACTTGTTTTACCTTGCATAATACTAACTATGCTATATAGGTACCTTAGTAATTACTACATTTCCTTATTATTCCTTAGTATTCGTCTATTCTATATAGTCCTACGCATTTTCCGTATACCTATTCGGCTCTATAGTACTTTGTAATATATCTAAATTATCTATACCTTAGGTATTATGTAGGTCTCTACTTTGGATTAAATTCCTCTACTATAAGGAGGATACCTTAGGATATAAGGCCTTTCTATATAATTTCTCTTACTTAAGCTAAGCTCTATATATTTAGGATAATAGAGGAGTATGCCTTACCTTCTATAGCCTTCCGGCTCTTTAGCTAAGCTACTTAGGATATCCTAAGATTTAGGTAGAGTCTTCCGTTTTCTTCCTATATCTTATAGATATAGCTTAGGTCCCTTAGGTTAAATCCTATAGCCTTAAAGCTATAGACTAGTACCTAGTATACTAGAGCCTCTACTATAGTACTAGAGAGTGTCTTCTATATCTACCCTAGTTTATTCGTTAATTTGTCTTTAGTAGGGTTAGATACTATAAATACCCGTAGGTCGCTACTTTTAAGTTTCTTAATAGCGATTACCCCTAGGTCTTTAAGTCCCTAAAGTATCTCTTAGTTAGTAAGGCCTTTTATCTTTTCTTGCTCTTCCCTATAGCTAACTCTTATTATAATTATATAACTTTTAAGGGGGATTTTCGGTATACTTAGTATAGCTAGCTAGCCTTAGGAGGTAGCCTATGCCTATATTCTCGGTTCGGATGTTTTCGTAGTTTAGAGGTTCTATAGATAGGTTCGGAGGATATCTATAGTATTAGTATCTTTTAATTAGTATAGGAGCTAGGTCTAGGCTCGCTAGAGGAGGGAGAGGAGGGATAGGGAGTCTAGGGCCTAGGGAGTATCTAGTACCTTTTAAATATCTTCTATTAGGGTTTGTAGATTCTTTTAGATATTTCTACTCGTTTTTAGCTAATTAGGCTATTCTTTCGGGCCTTTAGGGCCTAGTTTAGGTATTAGTTAGCCTTTAGTCTAGCTTTAGGGTAGAGGCTAGATCCCTCCCTCCCTCTACCTTTCCTCGGGTCTACCGTTACGGTATTGTTTCTAGGAAGGTATATTCGTATCTCCTATGCTTGTAGGCGCTAGCGCCTTAGCCTAGGAGTTAGATATGTTTTTTCTATAATCTATTCAAATATATAGACTAAGTATTCTAGTAATAGATAGCTTTGTACTATATAAATACGTATATTAAGAACTAATTACTATAAATATTCTTAAGAATACTAAATACCTCTTCCTATCTCTAAATACGACCTCTAAGACTTAACTACTTTATTAAGGTATTATTACCTTCTATAAAGTATACTATCGATAGTACTAGCTCGAATATATATATAATAAACTTAATATAGATAGAGATCTAGTTAAAATAATAGATTTAATAAAAGCTATTTAACTAATAATCTAGACTTAGTATATAGTAAAGATTAATACTATAGTATACTACTAGCTTTATAGTAGCCTTCTTAGAAAGCGTAAAGGACTATTAACTCTTACTAAGTTTAAAGTAGTAAATAGTATCTCTAAGTAACTACTAAAGAAAGCTACTTAGTAAGAGATTAAGTCTTAAATGTAGTTCTAAATAAATATCCTTAAAGTAAGAGATCTTATTAGTAAGCCTATAGACGTTACTACGTTTATTAAGCTATCTAGTAAGGTAGTCTATAACTTTATTAATAAAAAGATAGAAAAAGAAGCTTTCTAAGCCTATTTAGATCTCTATACTACTACTCCTAATAATTATATTAAAGATAATATAGACATTAAAGAGCCGGAAGTTAAGGTTATCTCTATATAAGAAGTATTATCTATACTATCTAAATTAAGATTATATAAAGAATAATACTCTAACTATAATTAATAATAGATACTAGACTTCTATAAATACGAGAGACTAATTAGATAACGCTATTAATCTATACTTAAATAGGCTCTATACTATCCTATTTTAAAGCTAAATAGATAAGATTAGTATATCTTACTATTATTCTAACTCTATCTTTTTATTCTATTTCTTAACTATCTTCTTACTTAGCTTAGTCTTAGTAGCAATCTATAGTTAGTATACCGATATCATCACCATGACGATATTACACACTGTATACGGACGTATCGCTATAAGCAGGCTAGACTGTAGTTCTAGAACTCATCCGGCGAAGATCCGGCAATCGGCATTTACCACGCCAGCGCCAGCGCCAGCGCCAGGGTCCCATTGCCAGGGTCCCACGGAGACAGACATTGAGCGCAACACGACACGTTGGAGGACACTACAGTACTGTAACAACATTGGCCGTCGCCACCGCTCCAGGAAGCAACGAGTCAACGAATGCCGTGCGCCCGGCAGAGCATTGCCAGCGTCAGCATCGGGCGGCGGCGGTATCCGTCGATTGGCGCATGTTTTGTGCAACAGCAGCAGCACGAGCTAGAATAGAACTAGCCCAGGTCTCGTGAGGCCTGCACCACTGACCACTGCCATGCTAAGCGCTGGTCGCAATCGCAGTACCTCAAACCTCCAGAGGGCCAACAACAACTACACTCCGCCGCCGCCGCCGCCGCCGCCGCCTGCCACCGTCTCGCGAGCCAATTTGGCCGGCGTCGTCTTGAACGACATTCCGCATGATCCCTTCAACACCCTTCTGAGGCCGCACGCGAACCGGCCATACCCTCCGCATGATCTCAACTCCACCTACTCGCCGCGATCGAGGGCGCACACCTACGCAGACCCGCCCATCATGCAGCCAACCACACCGGGTCCCGGGCAGCAGAGCCAGTGGGCGCGACAAATCATTCCGCCACCGCCTCCTCTACAGCCGCAACAACATCAGCAACACCCCGGAATACCTCCTCCGCCACCTCTGCAGCAATGGCGACCTCCGAATGCCTTCCACCCACCGCCCTCGGGCACGTATTGGAACAGGCAGCCTGCCTATCCAGCGCCACCGACCATGCTGCAGCAGCAGCAACAGCAACAACAACAACAACCGAGAGAGCCACGCGCATACAATCCGAGCGCATACCAAGATTACTACAATCTTCCTCCTATGCCCGCTGCTGATCAGCCTTTGACATCGGCAACTTATGTCCCAGACGGTTCCAGTTTCGGCCCAGGTGTTGGCATTCCAGCTCTCCATGAAACCAGACCCCCGGCGCCACACTCTCGATTGGCACCTCAGCACATGAGCTACTACCGAGGCGGATCTGACGACTTTAGTGCTGCTAATGCCACCTACCAGCAATCGTATGGAGGTCCTCCGACCCACAGCCAAGAAGGCACTGGAACTTGGTTCCCTCATAATCAAGCACCGTATCAGCCCACGCCGCCTCCTCAGCTCTCGCAGTCCGTTCCACCGCCGACGCAAATGAGCATTCCTCCTCCAACGCCCACGACCGGCAAGCCGAAGACCTTGATTCTCCCTGCAAAAGAGACGGAACAGCATACGTCGCCCGCTCACGAGCAGAGGCCGCCATTTCAACAAAGTGTCAGCCAGCCAGCGGAGAGCGCGGGTCGAGAGGCAGCATTTGCTGGGGAAGCGCCAGCGTCTCCGTCCGATCAAATTTGGACAACAGAGCGCATCGTGGCATTCCTGGCAGATCAAAACTTTTCGAAAGAATGGCAGGCAGCAATGCAGCATTTGGGCCTCCATGGCTCGCAGTTCCTCGCGATCGGCAGGCATGGAGCGGAAAAGAACTTTGCATTGATGCCGCACACCATACTTCCTCAGGTCGCAAGAGAATGCACAGCAAATGGCGGGGTTTGGGATCAAGCGAAAGAGCGCGACGAAGGAAAGAGATTGCGAAGGACCATCCGCAGAATGATCGAGACGGGAAATGCCGGGACGCCATTGACAGCAGCGACAAGCAGCACCACGAGCCTTCCATTGCGGGCAGGAAGGGAGTCGCAAGGCTACATGAATGCGACAAGTGCAGGAACGGACGGGAACGTCGAAAACTCCCCAAATCTTCCTCGCGCAGATGTCCAGGCTCGAGGCTCAACACCTACGACTGCAGATGGCGAGACCGAATCGCCAGGCGCTCGCATGCCGACAATCAATAAGCCGCGAGGGCCAGACCATCGCTCCATCACATTGGACTCGTATGATCAGAAACAGCGAAGTGCCGAGTCGCGCATGGCTTTAGGATCGTTGGGCGATATCAAACGGCATCACTCGCCGAGCGGAAGCGCAGGAGACCTCAATGCGTCCGGACAAAAGTTTCAGAGCAGTCCGCAGCAGAGTCCTGGTCTCATGAACGCCAAATTACCAGCGAATGGAGCTTCACACACTCGACATGCGAGCGGCACTTCCCATTTTCGCGGTCCAAGCATTGGAGCTTCTTCAGATGCCGGCAGTCGCACAGGCGTACCGATCGCAAGTGTCTCGGAAGACTACCTCCCAGGCAGAAATGGGCACGATGGCTCAAGGCCTCCTCCCGCCGACAGCGGCGGACGAGGCAGCAGCAGAGACACGCCGCAAAGTGCGACCCACAAGGAGCACAAGGGCGGCATTTTCTCACGATTCAAGAAATCCAAGAAAGACGATCACCCGTCACCCGAAGACGAGCATGGACCTTTAAGCCCGCAGGCGTTCAAACAGCCATATGGCAAGCCTAATGCATCATCTTCTGATATCTCGCTCAACGATCGACCGCCATCTGGTAAACCGCACTTCGAATCCTCGGACAGCTTGGCACCGGTCACGCGAGGACGTCCGCCTGCCAGAGATGGCGACAAGAAATACATTTTTGTGACGCCAGATGGCTGGAACTACAGGCTCATCGATATCACAGAGATCGAATCGCCCGCACAACTGCGCCTCGTCATACGCTACAATTTGGGTCTGCCGGAGAATCCAGATATCACGATTCACGTCACCACACCCGGAAAGGAGGAGCATGAGGAAGCGCTGACTGATCAGATGCTCATGTCTGCGCGAACTCGGCTAGCCGATATGACGGGCAATTTGAAGCTCTACGTGCGTGCTAATGTCGGCAATGTCGAGGCACCAGATGCGCAAAACAATGGGTTTGCACCCGGCATGCAAGCACCATTTGTGAAGCCGTCTTTCTCGAGCAAGCCGATAGACGATGCAACGCTGGCGCGACTCCAAGGTGCCGATGCAGATTCCCCGGCGACGATGAGATCTGGAGAGAGCACGCTCGTGTCGGATCGGAACCGAACAATCACTAATCTGGCAAAGGATGACGACGAAATGGTCAGACAGCAGGAGCAGATGTTGCAACAAGATTTCAATAGTCTTCCGCCGGAGAAGCGCGAGGAATTGTTGAAAGCGCGAGCAGAAGAGCATCGGCGTGAGAACGAGCGTAAGCGCAAGGAATACCAGAATCATCGCATGTCTAGGATCGTTGCTGGAGCACATGGTCAGGAAGTGCATGACTTCGATAGTCCTCGAAACGCCCCGCCGTACGATCAGGACAAGCAGATGGGTGCTCGACCGGTGTCTTCTGGTTCGAACGACTTCGAAAGGAAGACCGACTTGCAGCCTTTCAGAAGAGCGCCTCCTGTTCCTGGGCCCACGGCGACTTTGGTCAAGGCGAACAGTGTCACCAAGAAGGGCGGCTCCACAGCAAGAACGAGCTGGCCAAATCGCAAGGAGGAATGGAAGCGCAATTCCAATGGGTCAATACCCGAGGAAGAGAACAAGAGACCAGTTGGTGCAGGCATCGGTGCAGCTCTTGTCGGCGCCGGCAGAGCAGCCGGCTCCATTGCTCAGCCTGGCCCGAACAGCGCGCCCGCCTCGACGATCTCATCGTTCTCATCTGGACTTCAGAAATCTGCCACTGCTCCTGACTTGCTGAGCAGTGACGATAGCTCCCGTCAAGGCTCACTGGCCACTCTGCCTTTCATGCAAAGGCAAGGCTCTGCAGGTCGAGGCAGTCCTGGTGGGACGCCGAGAAGTCCTTTCACCATGTCTAAGGGCGGCCAGAGCTTCAAGATACCTGAATACGTGGAGCCGGAAGACGATGAAGATACCTTGAAAGCGTCGCAAAGACCGCCACTGTCACTCCGCATGCCGTCCAACCCGATGCTCACAAGGCTACAAGGCGAAGCCCGCAGTGGTACTGCCAGTCCTCCGCTCAGCCCAAGCTCACAATCAGCACGACCCGCAGGTCTCAATAGAATGATGAGCAAGCGAGGCCCAAGCTTCGACGTCCCACATCACGAAATCGAATTCGCCCCTTCTCCAAATGTCGGCGCAATGGACTCATCCGATGACGATTCTGACGACGGTCTGTTCGCCATTCCGCTGGCCAAAAAGCTGCAGGAGAGGAAGCTTTTGGGAAGCTTCAGTACTTCCGGCTCTGCAAAAACGCCTTCGGACAAGAAAGCACGCGAAATTCTAGGCATGTCACAGGATTCGCCGGCTCGCTCTCCTCACAGACCTGGTGTGCCTGAGCTTCGAATCAAGACGTCCAGGGCAAATGTCAAGATCGAGTCGCCAAAGAACCCGCCAAGTGAAAGGTTTGGCTCCACTACCGACGAGGGAGACAGCGCCCACCCACAGTCAGGCTCTTCGGCGAATCCATGGTCAGCGGATTCACCAGACGATTCAGCCCACGTAGATCGTCGCGGTAGCTTCGCAAGCAATATATGGGCCAATCGTCCACCTGTGGAAGACATTGCAGAGCAGCTTGATAATTTCTTCCCGAATGTTGATCTTGATCAGCCTGTAGGAGAAGAGACGGAAGGCGCCGAGGGGAGCCCGGTCCGCACCAACAAGAATGGCCCTCAGCCCAAAGCATCATCTTCTGCTCTTGCCGAGAGCCGAAGCATTACGCCTTTGTCGACGTCTTCCTCCAGCCATGATGCCGGGACCTTTGATAGCGACGACTCGACCCTCAAGAGTGGAGAGCTCAACACGGTTGCAAGCAGGAGTATTCGCCAGTCTGGAGGGCTTGGCAGGACCAAGAGCATTCGAGATGTAGTCAAAAACAACTACACTCATCTTGGGGGGCCCTCGCATCACCCTTCTGTGTCCTCTGTGGCATCGAGCCGGGCTCCTAGCATGCATGCCAACATGGCCACTTATCAGCCTTCTGCGTACATGCCGAATCGTATCAGCACGCTTCGAAACGACACCTCTGGCATCGCTCGACGCAAAAGCACCAAAATGTTTGGCGCGAAGATCGAGCAAGTCAAGCCAGCTCGTGGCAGTCGTCTGATTCACAACCTCGAGACCATTCCCCAGGACCACATACCTGCTGGCAACGTGCACAAACCTGAGCGCCAGCCAACTTTCAAATGGATGCGTGGTCAGCTCATTGGAAAAGGCACATTCGGGCGTGTCTACCTCGGTATGAACACAACCACCGGAGAATTGCTTGCTGTTAAGCAAGTCGAGGTCAATCCCAAAGCACAGAACGCCGATCCGGCGAAAGTTCGGGAAATGGTGAAGGCATTGGACCAAGAGATCGACACCATGCAGCATCTCGACCACGTCAATATTGTGCAGTACCTCGGATGCGAACGAAAGGAGTATAGCATCTCCATCTTCTTGGAATATATCTCCGGTGGCAGTATCGGTTCCTGCCTGAGGAAGCATGGCAAGTTCGAGGAACCTGTCGTCAGCTCTCTAACAAGACAGACGCTTGGCGGGCTGGCATATCTCCACTCCGAAGGCATCCTGCATCGCGACCTCAAGGCTGACAACATCCTCCTCGACCTTGACGGCACCTGTAAAATCTCTGATTTCGGTATATCGAAGCGATCTGCGAACCCCTACAACAACGACATCACAAATTCCATGCAGGGCTCTGTCTTCTGGATGGCTCCAGAGGTCATTCGTGCTCAGTCGCAAGCTCTTTCTATACCTGCTGGCGAAGGCCTGGACCCCACCATGAGCAGCCAGGGCTACAGTGCCAAAGTTGACATCTGGTCGCTCGGATGTGTGGTTCTGGAAATGTTTGCTGGTCGCCGGCCCTGGAGCAAGGAAGAAGCCATTGGT
The DNA here is from genome assembly GCA_001578225.1 of Pseudocercospora musae. NCBI lineage: Eukaryota > Fungi > Ascomycota > Dothideomycetes > Mycosphaerellales > Mycosphaerellaceae > Pseudocercospora > Pseudocercospora musae. The sequence goes on along the minus strand of LFZO01000252.1, from coordinate 23,762 downwards.
GCGATCTACAAGTTGGGTAGTCTCAATCAGGCGCCGCCCATTCCCGACGATGTCTCTACTGTGGTGGGACCTGCTGCGCTCAGCTTCATGTACGACTGCTTCACGATGTGAGTATTCTTCGCCAATCTTCATCTTCGGCCCTACCGAACTAACGTGTGTGACAGTGATCCTGGCGAGCGACCCACTGCCGACACTCTCCTCCGAGCACCTTTCTGCATCTTCGACCCGCATTACAACTTCTTGGACACCGAGCTATACGCTAAGATTCGTGGAGCATTCTAGATGAAGCTTCGGCGATGTCTTCAGCAGACTTCGAGGTCATCGAATGGCAGCGCAGCCACGACAAACTCGAGCAACGCCGGGACGAGATATGAGCCATGGGTTTGCGTCACCACCGACCCACCTGAATGCTTTCATTGACTTCACTCACTCCCATGATACTCTACATACCTCTCCGCGCAACTGCAGATTAGCTTCGCACTGCGGTCTTGCACTTCTGGTTGGAATTTCTCTCTGACTTACGAATATACCCTGTTGCATATACTGCTTCTGGTCACGATGGGAATTTTGGATATATGGATTTTTAACTATTTACATTTCTTCGCGAGCGACAGCATTTAACGAAATCATGAGGGATATGGATGTGTGTCGTATAGAGATTGGGTTGGAGTAGATGGACTCGCGGCGCGCCGATATGCTGCTGCTGCTGCTGCTGAATAGATATGAGAAGGAGTGGAGTGAAGTGAGATATGGGCATCTGGTCTTTGAATGGAAAGATGTTGTGGCGAGGCACTTGCTATCCATATGTCTGTCGAGCGGACTTCTCGCCGAATGGTAAAGAATAGGGTCTATGTACCGCGCCCCCTCGTTGGCATCAGCTCCTCTCCTTATTCAAGGTATCATACAGGTGTGGTGGTCTCTCTGACTGCCATGCGAGTCACCCGGCTACACAGCGCGACAAAAAAAGGGGTCGCAACGAACACAGGAGCACCTCATCTCCCACACACAGCACAGTATGCTTCAAACTCGGTCCCATCACAAAGCCATAGGGATGGTTCTGAATTGTGCAACACCTTCCCGGACATTTAAGTTGTCGCAATGGATGGGAAAAGAGTCATCCTCACGACAGAGATGCTCGGGACCCAGTGGGAATGTGGTGTCGATCGAGAGGCTGCTTACTCGTGACGATTACTTTTTCGAAAGCGACTATTCGCCCGAGTTTGGGACTTCTCTCTGGCAGGTGAAAAAAGATATAAAGCTACCTAAGAATAGAATAGAATAGAATAGAATACCGAACTTTGCGTAATCTGCTTAGGGCTTTGTCGCTTGTATGATAATAATAAGATACGCCGAAAAGGAGAACACAAAGATAAATTTGTTTTTGTAGAGGAGGGACCTTTTTTTGGCTATGGATGAACCGAATAGAGAGAGGCAGCGTCTGTATAATAAGTTAGATTCTAAAAAAAAAAGGGACTTCAAGTGTAATTATTCTTCACAGAACATCGGGGCGCTCGAGAAAATCATCTTGCCTCGGATATATGCAAGCCTATCGATAGATACAACTGTCATACCCCAAAAGAGCCCTAGGCTGGTCAGCATTGATCTTGACGTCGCACATACCGAGCACTGCATATACAGCATCTGGTTTCGGCGGGCGACACCGTAGTTGTGAGCAGATGCGAGGACATCGTGCTGGTTTTGTGGATGACGAGCGGCGTCTCTCGCATGCTGTTTCGTAGGAGCGCTCCAATTCGATATCGTGCCGATCCCGCAGTACTTGACCAGTGGACTGTGAAACCCTCGAATCTCCATTCGCCGCCCTCATCGCTATCCTCGAGATCCGTAGCGTCGCGGTGTCGGGCTTACCGAGTGAAGAGAGTATGCTGTCCGAAGGCACAGGTGCTTCCCTTGGGCCCCATCTCGCAGCACACCAGCAATTTTACGTTGCTTACGACGAGGTTTAAGCTGTTTCTCCCCGTGAGCCCCCATCGACACAGCCTCTACTGCACATTGTCGGACAGCCATGACATTACCGTGCGAGGCAAGGCATCGATCTTGGAACCGGGAGCTGTATTCGTGCCTCCGAGGAAATGGTTATCATACCGATTTTCTCTCATCATATATGGCTACTCCTCCATCTTCATCATCTGATCCAGAATCCCACAGTGAATGCTCCGGAGTGCTCTCGTCAGCCGTGTTGATCTTGCTGGAATGCTCCTCACCGTTGGTCTCCGCGGTGTCCTGCTTTAGCACATGGTGCCCATCTAGATCGGTCTCGCGTTGTCGTTGTCGATATCGCTGCGGCTCACGTCCATATGCACCAAATCTTGTCGCCGGCTGCACACAGTGTTCTTGACCTGAGAGGTCCGATTGATGATCATCACCGTCACTCCCGCTTGCATTGGAACGAGCAGTCACAAGCCCACGCAAAACATCCGAAGGTCTATAATGCCGTGTTTTCCTGCGAGGCCGTACTATGACACTGACACGTGTGATCTCCATTCTTCCGTCGCGATGCTCAGTGGTCTCTACCTCAACGGAGCGCCCTTCATGGTCAGAAGATGAGTCTTCAGGGCTTGAAACGGCCTGGCCTGGCAAGCTGTAATCTGCTGAAGACGGTCGGGAGTAGAGACCATCACGTCCTATCTCGTCTTTCGATCCAGGTGCGCTCCTCCAAAATTGATCCACCAGGAGCCCGCATGCGCCATCGTCTGACCACGAGCCCCGATCTCGGACGAGACGAAGGGAGGAAAGCATTTGAATGCTCTGTGATTTCAAGTCTTCGGCCGTGAATCCCTTCTCATTCTTAACGGACTTGTCGACGCCGTGGGAAACGAGTAAAGTTTCGATGAGCTTGTATCCTTTCTCAAACCCCGTCACGTTCGCTGTCCCGGTGGAACCTCGATCGTGTTCTAGTTGGAATACGTTCCATCTCTCCACGCCACTATCCACGAATTCATGATCAAGATCGTGTTCTGGAATAGTCGATACAAAGCCCCATTTCTTGCACCAACGCAAGGGAAGGGCTGCGAACTTGTGCAACACCGTGTCTCCAAGATAATCGGCGATGCGCGGATCGGCCATGTTGGACAGCAATAGCTCAAGATGGTAGTAGATGCGATCTTCCCAAAAAGCATAAGATCCGAAAAGTCCCTTTACCACGTAATGTAAAGCAGTCCAGCCTGAGATGTCCTGGACATTGACATCGACCCCGTGTCGAAGGAGGAGTTTGAGGACAGAGAATCGTTCAGCCGCGGCTGCCAAGTGTAGAGATGTTCGTCCTGCATTGTCCCTCGAATGCACGTCGGCACCCCTGTGTAAGAAGGACCTTACTGCGATCTCTGAGTTCAGATCTTCTGAATGGCAGCAAGCGAGATGAATTGGGACTCGACCGTCAACATCTCTGGCCTCAATTGAAGCACCAGCCTTGATCAGCGCTTTGATGGACCTCTCAGATCGACAAATATGAAGTGGTGTCCGATTCTGAGCATCCAGAGCATGTACATTGGCTCCTCGAGAAATCAGAAAGGCGACCATGTCATCATTCGACCAGTTCTCTGCTGCTGTGTGCAATGGAGTGCGCCCCATGTGATCTTGAGCTTCGAGATCAGCGTGGTACTCGACTAACAGCTTAGCCTTGTCAACGTCCCGGAACATGTGCAAAGCGGTTTCACCTTTGACATCTCTGGCGTCTACATCCGCACCTCTGGCAAGCAGTGCGTCTAGCATTTTGGTGTCCGGTGCATAGTTGGCTCGATGTAATGGAGTCTGGCCATCTTGATCACGACCCTCCAGGGGCACTCCTTGATCAAGCAAGTAATTTATTCTGGCTGAGTCATGGTGATGGAAATGTAACAGACTTCCCCCATTGTCATCGATGAATTGTACATCACAACCACGAGCGAGGAAATATTGCAAGACTCTCGAACCCCTGTTGTCAAAAGTCCAGTTCTCCGAGCACATGAATTTGCGCCAGTCCTCTGCCATGAAGTGGGCATCTGCCGGAAGCCTCTTGTTCGCCTCGGAATGTGCAAAGCCCAGCACAACGTCGAGGTGACCATAGTCCGCATGTCGGGCAACAGTATGAAGAGGGTCCTGATCGTGCTGTAGCGCTTGAACTGCATATCTCACCATCAGAGCAACCATGTCACTGGGATCTTGTCGCTGGGCTGCTGCGAGAGCAGTACCATCGCGATAGCCAATCAAGAGATCCGCTCCAGCATCAAGGAGTATTCGCATAATCTCGATGTCTCCGACGGGAACGGCGGCGTGCATAGGTGTCCAGCTTTGATACCTGCCGGCATCCTTGTTGACGTCGGCGCCATGATCCAATAAGAGCTTGATCAGCGATCTTTGACCTCTTCGAACAGCGCTGAAGAGCGGAGGCGTTTCATACGAGCTCTCATAATCGACACTCGCTCCCTTCTCGAGCAAGAACCTCACGGTCTCTTCATCTCCGCTCCCTATGGCCAAGCTCAGCGGGGTATTGTTTTCGTCATCCTTCTTGTTCAGGTAATTGAGCAATGGATCGCCTGAGCGAGTATCGAAGATCAAGCCATCTTCACTATCAGAGATTGGCTCCTCAAAGCCCACTGCTCTCTTTTCAGGTCCCTCTTCTGACGACGAGGGGTCCAATGTCTCGTCTTCTGCGAGTGGCAGATGCACCTTTCGACCCGCGTTTATCTCATCGTCTTCGTCAAAGTTGGCGCGTCCTTCCACCTCATCGACCTTGAGCTGTGTCAAGAGTTTCACCCAGTCGGCGACGCCCGACGCGCAGGCTGTGTGTAGAAGTGGTGTATCTAGTCCAATGTTTACTTCTGGCAATGAGTCAGAATACACTTCTGCCCAGCAATGACGAGTCGCCCAATTTTCTAATCTGAAGAATGGTAGCACGAGCAACGTCTCCATCGCGGTCGTGGACAGGCTTCTTGCGTGCTCAAGCCAATACCTTGAGGCATACCCTAGTAATGGCAGGTCTTTCAAGACATCTCCAGACTTAGTTTCAACACTCTTACGTTTTCTATGCGTACGGGGCCAACGACCCTTTTTCAGAGCGGAAATGTGCTTGACGGTGCTGTTCTGGATGACGGAGACACATCTCCTAGTGATGTCAAGAAGAGCTTGATCTCGGTCGATATGGAACAACGTCAGCCCTTCGTCAACATCGAGTGGCAGCACCTCCAATAGAAATTCACGCGCGGAATGGTGGACGATTCCCACTATACCCTCATTGAACGTTATGATGGGTCCGCAGACTGCAATTTGATCTCGCATCAGATCTACTGCAGCCAGAGGGCCCACTACCCTCACATCGAGAGCTGAGGCCAGTTCCTCGACTTGCATTGGACGGCGAGCGAGGGCGATCCATCGCAATATTTGTGCCGACTGCGATCGGTAGCGGTCTTTGATTTGTGAGAGCATGCGTTTGTAATATGCAGGCAGACCTATGGGCAATTGCGCCAGCGCTGTCATCAACTCGGATCGCGTCTCGATCTGGTCTAACTCATGCATGGCGAACCCAACCCACAGGAAGGTGCCATCCGAACGTGTAAGTAATGATTCTCTTATTGTCCTGCTAATATCGTCGCTCAACTCTAGTCGTTGTGCAAGCTGTCGTGCTCGAGAAGCGACGAACATCTCGATATCGCGGCTCGTGTTGGCATCATTGTCGTTGTCCAGTGCGATCTGAGGCAGACCTCTCAGACTTGGCAAACTTCTGCTCACGACCAGAATCTGCACTTTGTGAAACGCTGGCTGTTCAGCTCCACGGTCGTGGAAGTCTCGTAATTTCTCCACGAGCCAGGCCATAGATTCAGGCTCAAGCTCATCTATGCCATCGAGTAGGCAGGATGTTCGCTTTTTGTGGCCAATGGAAGACAACACCTTGGTGAAGATGACCCACAGCACATCTCGATTTGACAGAGCATATGCTATCCTCTCCGTGGTAGAGAACCAGGTCCTCAGCTCGGACGCTAAGCCTGATGTGCTTCTGAGTAGCTGGAACAATAACGAGCGCAGCATGATCGCAGCATTATGTCGTCCTGCATGGCTGCAGAAGAAGTAGAGAAGCTCGAATTCGTGCGCAGCTCTGGCCTCCAGCTCTTGCGAGAGGTACACAGATAGAAGTGTCTTGCCTTTGCCAGGACCACCATTGATCCAAAGTGCGCGGAGGTCGCCATCTAACCATGACTTGAATTGGGCATCGCCAAAGATCCAGTCGCAAGTGCCGGGAACGCGGCGACCTTTGGCGCTTATGATCTCTTCTCTGTCCACTTCTGGTGCTGTCAAGAACAGCGCTTCTAGTACGTCTCGGTCGGTATCATCGTGATGTCCGGAATAGTGGTAGTGGTCGTTGTACTGTACGTCTCCATGGACATCTCCAGCGACTGTCTTGGCGTGGCCATAGAACTGATTATTGTGGTAAGTCCGTTGTGCGACCTCTGCGGCCATGTTAGGCAGTATGCCGTGTCATTAGGAGCGGTTCTCGCCCACACGTAAGATGATGCTCGCCAGGAATTTGTTGGACCTTTGTCTTACAGCTGAAGCTGAAGTCGCCTCCACAGAAATGGGACGGCTAGAACCAATCAGAACCTGCATGAGGAGTCCCACGCTAGTTTAGGGTGTGGGAGGAAGCGCGAAGGGTGGCGGTGCTTTAATATATGAGATGCGGCACATCCGAGTCAATCGAGTGACTACCCGCAAGCCCGTTGGCTCCACAAAGGCACTCCCCAATCGTCTTCGTCTGGCAAGGAACCACTCATTGCACCAACTGTCGCTGAAGGTTGATCTGCCACAGCCTGATTCCCGGTTTGGCTGGACTCAGCAACGACGAATGGAAATTGGTGAACGACTTCAAGGCTCTTTGCACTCATTTTTCCGAAGCTCAAAAGCATTCAAGCTCGACTCGCTCGAAGTCGTAGGGATAGGATACATTGACATCCGACCTTCCATGATGGAAGCTCCAAGTCTGAGCTGAGGGCTTTGGCGCAGGTCTCATCGCTCCTTCCTCAACTCCCTCTCGAGCCAAACTTCAAGCAACTCTCTCGTCCTCTTCTCCTCTCCCCTGTCGGCAATTGCATCGCTTTCTCGCCAGAGGTGGATGATGCCGAAAGCGACTTCGATGCAGATGAGGCCGATGATCATCCATTCGAGCATAGTCCCATGCTTCTCAGACAGCCGTTCCCTGAGCACAGTGGCGATTTCACCTGCATAGTCCATCTTCTCGTTCAGAACCTTGATCCTCACGCCAACGTCCAGCGCTTTGCCAACCATTTCGTAGTAACCTTCCAGGCCAAGCTCGTGAGGAGAGTCCCAGAAGAGGTCGGGCAAGCTATCGGTGAGCTCAGAGTATAAGTTGAGCTGTGCTCGGATCAAGAGAAGTTCGCCAGTCTTACGCAAGATTTGAGAGCGTGTATACTTCAGCGGCTTTCCTGTGGACAAGGTTTGCGGGATGGCCATTGTGGTGCTGAAGTAATGCGAAAGGCTGTTCTCCAGCACGGCAAGCTTGGTGCTTCTGGCCAGAGCAGATGAGAAGGCAATTTTGGCAAGTACCGTATCGACCTCTGGCCTTCTTTCATTCTCACCATCTGATGAAGAGTTCTCCGCTTCCGTCGCTTTCGTGCCCAAGATGATCGTGTCTCCCACAATGCGACTTGACTCTTTGCTTTCGTCCTCGATGTATTCCAGGTCTTCAACCTCCATGCGATCCGAGTGTCCTGTGTCGACGGCAGCAGGAGGCAGAAAGCGCTCGACAATGTTATGCGCCAACCTATCTGGGACGTTCCACGCCACTACACATCCAGATGGGAATACAAAGACGTCGCCGGCGCCTTGCTCTTTCTCTTCACTCGTGCTTCCGTCTTTGCTGACATAGTTTGGCGTCTGAACATGAAGCACCTGCGGAAAGAGGTTCGTCCCAAAAGGATCTGCTTTATATCCTTCTCTGTCTAACTCCCATCGTGCTCGGCTGAGATTGTATTTTTCGGCTGCACAAAATGCAGTCACATCTTTGGTCTCGATTTCTGGGTTTACCCATTGCTTGGTTCCAGTGCCTGTGATCAGCTTCCTGCTTCTCTGAGCCTCGACTGCCACTTTCCTGAGCGAATTATTGGTATTTCGCTTGGGGCCAGCTTTGCGCTTCTTGGTCTCCTTCTCTGCTGCGGCATCTTGATTCTGCAGTTTCAATGCGCGATTAGTGGTAAAGTGGTTTCGCGGGATCTTTCGGCCATGTGCAGCTGTGGTGGAAGTGAGGGACTGGTGTGGAGCTTGCTGTAGGTTTCGGTATGGCGATGATCGCGTCGCAGGCAGACTTGTAAGGGATCTTTTGACGATGGACCTGAAAGCGATGAAGGTGGCAGCTTTATCCATCATCGAGCCTCTCACATGAAAGTATTGAATGGTGGTTGAATGCAGTGGGAAAGTGTCTCTGAAAGACGCGGATGTACCGAGCGAGTCTCGTGTCGGGTCGGGCTCGTGTCGGGCTCGGCAAGCGACATCATGGCCAGCCAAGCTTGAAGCAGAGCATAGCTTGCATCCTCCACAAACACGTCTTTCCCAGGCGCAAACACTATGCGATAGAACATCTCCAGAGGCGCGGATTGGATCGCCTCGATGCGTGATGCAGCATGTCTGCGCAGCTCCCACAGACGGCGGAGAAGGATGATCGGGACACAACGAGACGCGATGAGTCCTCCTCCGCTGCTCCCGCCAACGAAAACGGCAACGAGGAGGCAGCGGAGGACGAGGAGGACGAGGTGGACGAGGACGACGACGAGGACGACGACGACGAGGAGCCCAAGCTGAAGTATGCGAAGCTGACTGGCAATTTGGCAAATGTATACCGCGCGGATTCTACAAGCGCATTTCTGGTGACAGGAGACAAGATGGTGGTAGGCACGCACAATGGTAGCATACACGTATTCGCCGTTCCGACAATGGAGAGCTTGAGGACATATCGGGCACATTCAGCAACGGTCACCTCAGTTGATGTCAGTCCGAGACCGCCGAAGGCTGTGCTCATCAGATCAGAAAGTGGCGATGCGACTCTCTCTGGCACGGCTGGATGGCAAGCGAAAGCAGCGCCGCTATCAAGAACGAATACGCGAGTGGCCAGTGCTACAGCAGGGCCACGAGCACAGCAGACACGTGTACCGAACACTCCAAACAACCAGATATACATTGCCAGCAGTTCTCAGGATGGCCATGTGTGCATACAGAATCTCGTGGATGCGCAAGATGTTCAGCTGCGCAACTTCTCGCGGCCCGTCAACGCTGTCGCAATGTCGCCCGAGTATAAGACGGACCGAATGTATCTTTCTGGAGGCTTGGCGGGCAAGCTCATCCTCACGACAGGAGGCAAAGCCGGAGTGACGAGTGAAGCCAATACGAACAGTGCTGCGGCCGCGGCTTCGGGATGGCTTGGCGCCATTGGCATTGGGCTGGGCGGCGGTAGTGGGACAGACACCAGTGTTCATTCGGGGGAAGGTGCGATCAGCAACATCAAGTGGAGTCTCAGCGGGAAGTGGGTGGTGTGGGTGAACGAGTCGGGCATCAAGATCATGCGAACACATCTTCACCTGGGAAGTGAGCAGCAGGAAGACGCATGGAAACGAATCGCCCACGCCGCGAAACCCAATCGGAGAGAGTGGGAGGACATGGCGACAGTGTGGAAGGCGCGATGCGAGTGGACCGACGAGCAGAGCTTGGAGAGCGACGAGCTGGCTACGGGCGGCGGCGGCCACGAAGAAGGCACGAACGGCCACGGAGAAGGCACGAACGGCCACGAAGAAGGCACGAACGGCCACGGAGAAGGCACGAACGGCCACGAAGAAGGCACGAACGGCATCAATGGTAGCCGTGCCCGAGCAAAGAAGAAGATGGAGGGGCTCGTGGTGGCCTGGGGCGATACTGCTTGGATACTGCACGTCCACTCGGGAAGCTCCACGCCGACCCCGACCCCGACCCCGACGCGTCCAAATGCCAAGCGCCAAGTCGGCAGTGCAGACATCATCCACAAATTGCAGTTTCGAGACTGCATTCTGTCCGGCATCGCCTTCTACACGCCGTCGCTGCTGGCAATCCTAGCATATCGCACGCGCACGCGAGACCATGGCCACACCCCGATCCAGCCGCCGCCGCCCCCCGACAAACACTCCAAGCCCGAACGGAGAGGAAGGCAACACCGACATACCGCTCTCGCGCCTCATCTGCGATTGGTGACCGTGGCAAATGGCGAAGAAGTCGAGCTTGATGAGCTGTCCATGTCACGGTATGAGTCTCTCACGGCACAAGATTACCATCTTGGCACTTGGTACATGCCACCCCCCTTGCCGGAAAAGGCTGCTCGTGAGCAGAGAGGCAAGCTAGAGGGAATATGGGACGCTACTCGAGACATGACACTCAATGCTGCCGTGACGAGCGGGGGCTATGCAACCCGAATCTTCTCTTCCAGCGCAAGCGTCTTCACTTCTGGCAGCGACGGGAAGGAGGCCGATGCCAGAACAATGTCGTTCACGTCAAGCGGCCGTCCAGCCTCTGCACGAGACGTGACACTAACGCCTGAGCGAAGGAAAGTTGATGCGCATCCGTATGCTCTGGAACCTGGCCTGAAGCTCTTCATCCATAGTCCATACGACTGCGTCATGGCAGTCAAGCGAGAGCTCTCTGACCATCTCGAATGGCTGCTTGAGCACCATCGATATGCCGAAGCTTGGCATCTCATCGATGAACATCCCGAAGCGGTGGATGCCGTAGATACACAGGCTTCCAATTCGGACCTGGCATCGCCGACCAAGCGCGTGAACAACAATGCCAGCTTGGCCGACTTTTTCGCATCCGACTCAGACTCGCAAGCAACAGGCACGACAGCACTGCGCGCGCACAATTCTTCGGCACAGAAGGAGAAGCGGCGGATTGGCGATCTCTGGCTCTCACAACTCGTTGCACTTGAAGACTGGGAGAAAGCCGGCCAGGTTGCCGGCGTGGTTCTTGGCACCAGCGCAAGATGGGAGCACTGGGTATGGACGTTTGCTCAGGCGAACAGGTTCGACGACATCACACCCTACATTCCCTCGACCTCTCTTAGACCGCCATTGCCAAGCTTGGTGTATGAGGTCATTCTAGGGCACTACATCGTCAAAGATGCGACACGACTGGTTGGTCTCCTTGATCAATGGGATCCAGAGCTCTTCGACGTACGAAGTGTAATTTCTGCCATCGAGGATCGACTAGAGTCCGGAGACGTTGCCGAAGACAGTGTAGAGGGCGGCGTCAAAGGCAGGGACTGGCGACTCCTGATGGAGTCGTTGGGTAAGCTCTATCTTGCGGATGGCAGAGCAAAGGATGCTCTCCGCTGTTTCGTTGCTCTTCAGGACGCCGAAAGAGCATTCACGCTGATCAAAGAAGATAAGCTGATTGATGCCGTGGCCGATGATGTCCCTGGCCTGCTCATGCTTCGGGTGACCAAAGACCAGATGCGCTCTGCACCGCTCTCAGAATTGGAAGAGGCCAGCTCTGAAGCTGTCCAATTGCTTGTCGACGAAGCAATACGAGGCACTGTTCCCGCGCCAGACGTCATTCGGCAGCTGCAGCGTAAAGGTGATGGTTTTCGACCTTTCCTCTTCTTCTACTTCCGGGCGCTCTGGAATGCTAGCAGCGGCACCGCAACGCCACTACCGCGAGGAAGAGCTCATCAAAGAGGCGAGGAGGGTCGAATGTTGGTCGAGGATAACGCTGACCTTGCCATTCGTCTCTTCGCCGAATACGATCGCGACTTGCTACTAACATTCTTGAAACGAAGCGAGGTCTACAGCTTCGACAAAGCCGCCGAGATATGCGAGAGACGACACTATATACCCGAGCTTGTCCACATCCACAGCAAGACCGGCCAGACGAGACGAGCACTGAACCTCATCATCGGAGAGCTTGGCGATGTCAAGCAAGCCATTGAGTTTGCAAAGGAGAACCCAGATCTGTGGGAAGACCTGCTAGAATACAGCATGGGAAAGCCGACGTTCATCCGAGGTCTCCTGGAAGAAGTCGGCGCCGCAGCAGCATTTAACCCTATCGATGTCGTGAGAAGAATACCCGAAGGTCTGGAAATTGAGGGTCTCAAGCATGGTATCCAGCGTCTGGTCCGAGAATTTGAGATACAGCTTTCTATCTCCGGAGGCGTTGCTAAAGTGCTGCGAGGCGAAGTCAGCACAGAAATGGACACACTTCGAGCCGGTCGTAAGAAGGGCGTGAGGTTTGAGGTGGTTCATGCCCCTGCGCCGACAGAGGTGGAATTGAAAGTGCATGATGTACCGACCAAGGTTCCTGATGGAGACGCACTGCCTGTGCCCAAGCCAAGGAGGAAGAGCGGTGCGCATAGACCTTCTGAGCCTGGATGCTGCGTCGGCTGTGGCGAAGCCTTCAGTGAGGATGGTGAGCTTCAATCACAAACATATCGCGAACGATTGCTAACATGCTTCGCAGAAAAGGAAACCCTCATCGGCTTCGCATGCGGTCACGTCTACCACCTCTCCTGCCTCCTTGACGCAAATCCAGACACCAGAGGCACTGACGAAGCAGAAGATGTGCTTCGACAAATGCACCGCGCCGCCGACGAAGGCGAAGAGGGCGGGTACAGCGGACGAAGTGTGGGCGCAAAGGTCGCTCACGCACATATCATTGGCAATGTGGTCAAAGGTGGATGTCAGAGATGTATTATATCCGAAGGTGCTTGAAATGATACCAGAGCAGAAAGTGTGGGTGTTGAAGACGACAGCAAGGCGCTTTGGCGTGAACATCAGCATCATGTGTTCGAATCCCAAATCGAAGATACCCTTTTTTTAGTCAAAATGGGCGGAACTTCAGTTGAATCGTAGGTATCGTATTGAATGAACATACTTCAGAGAGAAATCCCGATGTTTTGTCAGACCTCACATGCTCGAATTCATGGACTTGATTGACCTCGTGCAAAATGTAATGATCAAACAAGCAAAACGAATATCAATCGCCCACGGACGGCTCAAGACTCGAAGACACCAGAATCCCTCGCCCGCAGACTCTCAAGCATGGAGTGGGTCAGGACGCGAGGTATTTGTGACTTCTTCCGATCGCGATTTTTTTCTGACTGTGCCATCGAGCGGTGAATGATTGTCGAGAGGGCTAAGTATTCAGCAAGCGTGCAGATGTTCTACTCTATAAGTTGATCAAGGTTGTTAGGTGAGTTCCGGTGCAGAGAATCAGAAATGCCATTAGGGAGGCGCTGCAGACGCGCATCCATTGTATGTCCGCTCATTTCAGTCGGTGATGATTCAGGTAGCTGGTCGAGTGACTATGTTGTACAATGACGGTTTTGATAAGATCGAAGGTTGTTGTTTGTAGTGCGGTCAGGAAGTGCAAGGATGAAAGATGAAGCCGAAGTGGCGGGCACGGCCGTATACCGCAAACCTTGTCGCTGCTCCAGCCATCTCCAACCACGTCAATACCGTTGCAAGGATACGTCAGAGTCGAGAAATGGCCAACGCTCGCATCTTTGCACGCTCTGCTGAGCAACTCCTCCTACACCTCTCCCAATCTTCCAATATCGGCTAGTCTATCGCTTCTGCTGTATGCTCTGCTAGAGCTCGCCGTCGCCAAACGCCATCCACACCGCCTACCCCATCCACCTCCCACCTCACCAAGCGTGAAGCGTGAAGCGTGAAGCGTGTAACGCGCTCATTGATCGACACTACTCTCTGCATGACTGTCGCCTTCCGAAGACGAGCCTGAGTGGCATCGCATTTATACAGCAAGATCCCGCGCGCATCACTTGACAATACAGCGCTATACCACTATCGCGAAATTTGCGCCGGCGCGTTGCGAACGACGCGACAAGCGTAGCAAACAACTGCTCTCACCCCAACCGCCAGTGGGCACCCGAACCCAACCCAAGGCACTCTTTCAGCCTTCACAACGAGTTCCAAAATCACACGTCGAGGCCCGGGAACCGTGGCCTCATATTCCAGCATGGCGAGGAGTAGTATGACCCGGGAGAGGGTCATTGTGCGGCAATCATACTACTGGCCGGATTGGCAGTTGAATGTATGGATAATCATCATGCTGGCCGCAGGAGGAGTGCTGGTGGGAGTATTCGCAAGTTTTGTTGTTGTTCAGAGTCATTTAGGACATCTGGGCATACCATGGTGAGCAACATTTCGTAAAGAGCCCACTCAGAGACCATAAAGCTGACAACAATCTCCAGGATCATGCCCTTCGGCATCACAGTCGGCGCCCTTACCATCGCCTTCATTATCCTCATGCTCCTCCTCATAATCCAACGACGCCTCCTCCCCGGCATTCTCATCATTGGCTCTTTCATCCTTCTCGTTCTGTACATAACAGGACTGATCGAGACCGCTATTCAACTCTTCGGACCTGCTGGAGACATCAATTCTAAGTGTCAGCAATTCGTCTTCGATAATCCCTCCAACGATCTCAGTATCAACACTTTGGCATGGCTCGAGCAGAACAGCATATGTCAGAGCTGGTTGGCAGCCTTCTCGTTCTGGATTATTGGAGCCGTGTTCTTGGTGTATTTGATTGTGCTGGCGAGTAGGGTTGCTAAGGGAGGCTATGAAGATTGAGGAACGTGAGAGGCGATGGCAATGATATTCGGGTCAATAATGGTGTTGGGATGAATAGAAGGCTTTCTGCATTGTTAGGAGGTGTTGCGCTACGTGTATATGATATCAAGGGGATACGAGCATGGGATGGGACCTGCATAGCTGCTGGCGTTGACTTGGAGATACCCGTGCTTGAAAGCGCAAAATTCTATTGTTTTACCTCTGCAGCCCTTGGGCATTGGATGGATCTCCATCCCGTCTTCTTGTGACCTATTTGAGGGCCTCGACTTTCAAATGGAAATGGCCGCTGTTGCCTTTTACGAACCTGGTAGACCATGAGCCAACGATTGTTACTGCAATGAACATTGTGGAGAGTGACCGATGCAAACACTCTTCCACCAAAAGCTTGATCGACATGCAGACAAGGCTCGCTCACAGACCTTTTGCGATGACAGCTACCATGGCATGACGAGATCGGAGGTCTAAATCCCTTGCTCCTTTGCAGGTTGCAACATTCTTAGTGATGGAACCGAGCATTGTTTGATCTGCTACCATTGATTGGAAGACACGGCTAGCAGATAGTCACTTCACTCGCTTTCACAGGCAAATCAGCGATCCGCATGGATTTTCTTCCACATCAGCAAGTTGACTTCTGGCAATGCGGGTAGAGGATATGCGAGGATCATGCATGCGGTCGGGTCAAACAGCCCCGCTATGTTTACGCGGATGAAGACCAACCGGCAGAATCTCAGACTGGTCGTTTGACGGAGAACGTCTGCAACCTGTACTATACTCCACTAGTGTGTATACGAATATGGGCCCGCCGTGCTCTCCCCAGCTGGGGTCTCCATTTCACGTCCAGGTACCATCTCAGCCACTGGCTGCTTGGCAAGACCATGATACTGACCACATTTACCACTCTTTTGACGATACTGGCAAGCCCAGCGCTCGCGATGCAGCACTCTAATGAAGCAGCAGATAGGATAACATTTGGCAACTCTCGCCTGAACGTCTCCCTAGACAAGACGCAGGGCCAGATCGACGTCCTCACGCTCGACAATCAAAATCTGCTCGGAATCAGGAACGGCTCAACAGGCGTCGGTCCTTATCTCGACTGCTACTGCACTCCTCCGGGGGCATATACTCCTTTTCAATCGCAGGACAATACCGACTACACTCTCCTCACTGGCACAGACTCTACGAATACGCCATGGGTGGGTGTTGTACAGTTCGAGATATATGCATCCACAAACCAGACATTCCAACAATACTTCTTCCTCAAAGGCGAAGAAACCGGATTACATACATTCACTCGTCTCACATATCATAACTCAACAGCGCCGTTTCTCCGAAACCTGCAGGAATTGAGAACACTATTCAGGCACAATACAAAATTGTGGACACATTTGTCTACCACTGACGACGTATATTCGCCCTTGCCGAATTACAATCCTGCTGCTCCAGCTCTCAACACCACTGCGCCGACTGGGCAAGTTATGGTTCAAGATGCCACCTGGTTTATACCCGACAACGTTTCAGACCCATACGTGGAATCAACATCATCGTACTATACAAAGTACACATTCTCGGACTCTTGGAGAGATCATACAGTTCATGGGTTGACTTCGACTCCTTCTTCCGATGGTGACATATTCGGTGCATGGTTCGTCGTGGCGAACAAAGACACCTATTTCGGTGGTCCTACACACAGTGATCTCACAGTTGATGGATATGTATATGACTACATTGTCTCGAACCACCACGGTGGTCAGACTCCAAATATCACGGACGGCTTCGAAAGGACATTCGGTCCGGGATTTTACTATTTCAATCATGGCACGAATGGAGAGTCATTACAGCGAATGAGAAGTAACGCCGAACTAGTCTACAAAGATGCCGAGAACTGGTCAGCCTTCTACGACAGCATCGCACCACATGTAGAAGGTTACATTCCATCCTCAGACCGCGGGACTTGGTCAGGTCACATCACTCTACCGGCAGGAGCTCGAAATGCGGTCGCCGTCCTTAGCGCTAATGCCATCGAAGTACAGGACAACGTCTTCGACACGACCGCACACCAATACTGGGCCAACATGCACCCAAATGGATCCGTTACCATCTCCAAAGTCAAAGCAGGCACATATCGCCTCACGATCTACGCCACCGGCGTTTTCGGCCAGTTCGTCCACGATGGCATAATCATCGAAGCCGGAACACCCACCACAACTTCAACAACCTGGCACCCCGAAAGCGCAAGAACAGAACTCTGGAGAATCGGTACCCCAGACTGGTCTTCAGGCGAATACCGCCATGGCAACCATCCTGATCCAACCCATCCTCTCCACCTGCCTGAGAGAAGAATCTACTTTGCAGTCTACGACTTTGTCAAAGACTTCTCAGACGGCGTCTGCTTCCACATAGGAAACGACAGTCTCGTCAAAGATCTAAATTACGTCCACTGGTCCGTTTTCGGTGGGCATGGGAATTCCATTCGTACGGAAGCTTATGCCGGGAATGGGAATGTGAATAATTGGACAATTATTTTCGATGCTGAAGCAGAACAGCTGAATGGAAAAAGGATTGCGACTTTCACAGTCCAACTTGCCGGAGCGAAAACAGCTGCTGGCAATACCGATGTCCACAACTCGTCGCAATTGTACTCCAACCTACCCTATACAGTCTCGGTCAATGGTCGTGATTTGGAACCTTGGATCATACCGTAAGTCCAGTGTCCCTCGCCCCCATTTGCTCGTGACTGAGACTTGTTCTAGGTACTACCAATCTTCCTCCTGCGCAGTTCGATCGGCTGTGAGTTGTTATCACTTGGCACATGAATTCGTTTTTGATGTGAAGGAGTTGAGAATTGGGAGGAATGAGTTTGTGCTGAGTTTGCCTTGGAATGCTACGGATTATGAGAGTGCACTTTTGGCGGAGAGTGTTTATGTTCAGTATGATGCATTGAGGTTGGAAGTTGAATAACATGGGATGGTATCTGTGCTTGATCTCGCGTGTGACCTGTGAGCAGAAGACGTCATTCGTGGTTTATTTAGCTTGCTCCTTTTTTTCGAAATCCGACCTTTCTTCGTCATTGTTTAGAGGTATACTATTATTTATGGCCGCATTGCCCACGAGAAGTCCTTATCACAAGTCAGGTGGATGAAGAGCCTTGGGAAGTAAAAGGAGGATCAAGTTCTCAACGGGGCCGAAGAGAAGAGGCTCATGATATGGTCGATACCGCGCGATGTGATCAAAACTCTCATCGCTATCCTCGCAGCAGTCTATCCCTATTTGTGCGTTTTGGACCGACCTCATATGAATTTGCGCAGATACTCAACCAGCATCATCATGGCCATAGCCTGTCCATAAGGCATTGATGTTAGCGGAATGTCCTTGTAATGCTGTAAGTCACTGCCCATTCCTGTACCAAAGCTGACATCTTTCAGTTCACCATCCTTGTCGATGCGCTTCAACACAGCTTGAACCGCCTTCTGAGCAATGGGCTCATAGTCCTTACTCAGATATCGCTTTCGCACTCCTTTTAAAATGCCATATGCAAAGCCTGCCGTAGCTGAGGCCTCGATATAGCTACCTTCGCTTTCTGGAATGTCAAGCAGTGTTCGCCACGAGCCATCTTCTGCCTGCAGCTGCTTCAGCGCGGAACACTGAGCTTCAAGTGTGTCAAGAAGATGTTGCCGAAATGCGTCTCCTGGAGGCAGATCCAGAAGTTCAATAAAGTCCGGGATAAAGATCGTTAGCCAGGAATTGCCACGAGCCCATCGAGCACGAGCGAAGTTGTGTCCGAATCCAGCTGGCGCAGAAGCATCAAATTTCCAGCCATGGAAGAATAGACCAGTTCTGGGATCAAAGAGATACTTGATATGCAACAACACTTGTCGCTTGGCCTCCTCGACGTAATGCGGTCGGCCAAGCAACTTTCCTATCTTGGCCAGTGGCATTACGGTCATCATCAGCGTGTCATCCCAGAGCTCCTGATCATTCTGTCCTTTGACCTGACCATCCGGAGCAACGTGGACATATGTCATGTGCTGGAAGCCGCCAAAGCGCGTCTTCGGCAGGTCATACATCGCCCACTCAGCCCATGAGTCAAGCCAAGGAAGATGGGTTTGCTCTCCGGTCTTCTCATAAAGAAATGCTAATGTCAGGAATACAGCCATGGTATTGATGTTCTTGGTCGTGCCGGTCGGTAGCTGACTTCTGAACCAGCCTTCCACGACTTGTAAAGCATTTTCCGAGCCTGTCTGCGTATAATACTGCCAGACTCCGTAAAGCCCTGAATGAGTGTCAGTCGATGTGGAGCAAGGTCAGGCTGCCAGGAACTAACCAATGCCCTGCGTCCATTCCCAATCGAACCATCCTTTGGTATCGATGATTCTACCATCTTGCAGTGTGAGCAAGAACTTTCCTCCCTCATCCTTAATGCTCACGAGATTGTCAATCAAAAGTTCGACTTTGGTCTTGACCTCTACAGCAGACAAGCCACCGACAGTCAATACTTGCTGAGGCATGATTGGCCAGCTTGCACAGTACGACGAATCCTGGTGACGACCTCGCGTGCGTAAACAGCCGCAACACTTTAAGCAAGCGATCTTCGCCCAAAGATGGGCTTCGCTGATAGATTGACCGAACAATGCCAAGGTTGGGGCTCACACTCACTCCGTGTTCTCCACGTGCACGTCCCCCAAACCAGATGCAGCGGCTGAGAGACCATGTCTCAACTCCAGCTTTTGGCACACGTTGCTCCGCTCTCAATGCAACCAGAAATCCATGCCAAGTTCGCTCGGTGGATCAATTGAAAGACTTGCGTGATGGAATCTTGACTTGCGGCTGATCTACTGCAGTACAGGCCATCTTTTCCGTCCAATTGATTCCTTTTAATCGGGCCGCATAGATCAACCGAAGGCATGGCAAGATTGAGGTGTTTCCACCCTGAACCCCGGTTTCACACTCGTCTTTCTGCGCGATTGTTGTTTTGCAGAACTCGACCATGGCCAACGATATCGAGAAGACTACGAGCGTCGAGCACGTCGCTCAACATGACGAGAAGAAGAACACCGATGCCTCAGAAATCGAGCGGGTCATGACTCCCGATGGCGATCTGAAGAAAAATCATCAAGACTATGGCCGTATCGATGTGTGTCTGACCATCACAAGCACAACGACCTCCTACTGACTACCTCGCAGGCCGAAGTGGCAAAATACGCCAACGCAGCCCGCATCGAAATCACACCTGCCGAAGACAAACGCCTAAAACGCATGATCGACAAACGCGTCCTCACCATCATGGTCTTCACCTACTTCATCCAAGCCCTAGACAAAGGAACCCTATCCTTCACCTCAATCATGGGCCTCCAAACAGACCTGAAACTTGTCGGACAACAGTTTTCCTGGCTCACCACCTGCATCTACATCGCCATCCTCATCGTCGAATACCCAATAAACCGTCTCATTCAAGTCCTCCCCATCGCCAAATTCTTGGGAACATGCATAATCATCTGGTCCGCGATTTTGGCATGTCATGCCGCGGCTCACAATTTCGCCGGCATGGTTGCTCTCAGGACTTTACTGGGAACATTCGAGGCGGTTTGTCAACCAACTTTCTTGATCATGAGTTCCATGTGGTACAAACGCGAAGAACAAGCTCTCATGGTATCATTCTGGTACGCGATGAACGGAATGCAACAGATCGTCGGAGGCCTCCTCGCATACTGTTTCTCCCTCATCCACTCCGGTCCGATCAAATCCTGGCAAGCAATCTTCATCACATATGGATGCTTCTCCGCAATCTGGGGAGGTTTTGTCATTTGGTATCTCCCGGATTCTCCCATGCGAGCCAAATGTTTCAGTGAAGAAGATAAAAGCCTCATGGTCGAACGGGTCCGAGCGAACCAGACCGGTCTTCAGAACAAAAAATTCCGAAAGGAACAAATGTGGGAAGCTTTCACAGACGTACAATGCTGGTGTTACTGTCTCATACAAATCTGCACCACCCTCCCCACAGGCGGTCTCGGAGCTTTCGCAAACATTATTATCAAAGGTTTTGGCTTCACGACGCTTCAAACTCAATTACTGGCCATGGTACTCGGAGCTTATATTATTCTCGTCTTGTTCTCTTCGGCATGGTTGGTCAAGAAGACGCAACAGAATATTTTGATCATGGCCGTTTTCTGTCTGCCGAGTTTCGCGGGTACGATTGTTTTGATGACGGTGGAAAACACGAGTACCGCGACGGAAGCTGGGCTTTTGGTTAGCTATTATGTTGTCCTGAGTTTCTGGGCAGCACAGGGTTTGGGAATGAGTATGTTGAGTAGGAACGTGGCGGGTCAGACGAAGAAGAGTGTGGCCGTTACTATGAATTTTGTTGCGTGGGCGACGGGGAATGCTATTGGTGAGTTTTGGGCGAAGCGAAAGAATTTATATACTGATGTTTTCAGGTCCTCAAGTTTTCCTAAAATGGAACGCTCCACGCTACTTGATTGCGTTCTCGACGCACTTGGGATGCTACACCTTACTTATTTTGACTCTGATTGTTCTTAGATGGACTTTGAGTAGGCGCAATTCTCAAAGGAATGAGGCTGCTGCTGCGGGTGTGCACGAGGCGCAGGATGATGCTATGGTGCATGCTTTTGAGGATATGACGGATAAGGAGAATTCGAACTTCAGGTATGTGATTTAGATGATGCATTGTGAAGCGAAAGGAAAGAAGAATCAAGAGAATTCGTCTTGATCTGTTTTGGTCGCTCGAAGCGCTCATCGGCAATGTTGTGATGTTGGTGTGCACTTGCCATACCGACTTCCTAATTACTACTACCCTGCGAAACGTGGACGAGAGGAAAGCTCGACGGGTGTGGCGAAAGGGGAGTCAAGGGGCGAGAGGAGAGACTGCTTGATAGATGAACCGCGCGCGTCCGAAAAAAACCCGTGCAGCATCGATCGTCGACATCGGCCATGCCAGGATGAAAGAAATGGTCAAGAATCAGCACATCGACCACCACTATGGCGAGCTGCCCACAATTTCTTCATTTCGTTCCAAGCCACGAAAGAAGGGCAGAGGTGCTGACCGAGCATCTTCTATCGACGGAGTCGTTCCATGAGATGACATGTGCTAGCGTCTGGTGCATCGCCGTCTAGTAGTGTATGATCAAAGTCGATCGATTAGGATCTACTTCCTTTAACACATCATCGATAGGAGTATCCAGGGTTCCGTTAGACACTCCACGCCCGCTCTCGCGGGGGTACGAGCTATACGTAAAATCGCACTTTCTTAGTAGGCTATACGTAAAAGTCGATATTATCGTAGGCTCTAGTCCCGTACGGATATATAGGTATATATAATATTAAACCGCAAGTCTAAATATTATGTTTACGAGGTTATCTAAGTATATATAGCGAATATAGACCTTACTATCGCTAATCTTATATAATCTCTTAGTAGGCGCGTCTACCTTATTCTAAAGCGCGCATTCTCGTATTCTTTCTCTTATACTATATAACTTGTATATAGAACCTAGTATAGTATATAAAAAGGTTAAAAAGAAGAAGAGGATATATACTAAGTAGTTAACTAAGACGAAGGAGATAGAGAGAATAGTAGATTATATCGTTTCGAAGTATCGCGAAATAAAGGCTAAAGGTACTAAAGTTAGTATTCGAGTACTTTATATAACTAAGAGGGTATCTAACCTATATTCTTGTATTTACTAGTAGATTAATAGCTATAGATTACTACTATCTCGTATCCTAACGAATACTAAGCTAGACCGATCGTAGGAGTTAGTACTAGTAGATTATTATCGAGAAAGAGACGTAATAGATATATTCCTACTAGTAGCGCTAATCGCTATAGTCGCTATAGAAATACTAGTTAGTATACTACTAGAAGAAGTATTAGTAGATATAATATTACTATTTAGAGTAGATTAGGTAGATCGCTTTCTTAGTTACTATAGTCTTAGTAAAGTAAAGTCTAAATCTATCGAGGTCTAATATAAGGAGGTATACGATCCTTCTACTATAAGAGCCTAGTTTAACCGCTTTAAGGCGATATTATTACAATTAAGTATAAAGGCGTAGAATATATAGAATTTCGATAAGACTAGATTTTAAGTCGGAATTAGTAGTAACGAGTATATCGTTATAATAGATATAAAGCGGTATACCTAGACTAAGTATAATAGTAACTATACGTATATAACTATCGTCGAGACCGTTAACGCCTTCGGTAAGGTAATTAACTATTAGTTAATTATTAAAGTAGTAATAGTTTAAGAACGTTAGTTACTAGTAGAAGGTTAGTTTACTACCTAAGGTAGATATAATAATAACGTTACCTACTAACTATAATACTCGTATATAGGCAAAGATAACTTCTTAATTACTATTAACGACTCTAGTTATATAATAGACGATATAGCTATATACTATATCCGCTAGTTTAAGTATAAGACGAGATCTAAAGATATAAACGAATAGAGGGTACTATTATATAACAATTATAGCTCCTATTACTTTAAGGAATTTATAGTCTTTATAAATATTAAAGCGATATAAGATCTAATTATAGGGCTTATAACTATATACTTCGTACTTTATATAGATAGATAGATATTTCATTTGCCTATTGTAGTGCCTTTCGGCCTATGCAGGTCTATTTCTATATGTTGTTTTGGGTAGGAAACTAACTTGGTTGGTAAAAACCTCCCTCCTATCCTATTTACAAGTGTTGTTCTTCCTCGTTTCTTTGCTTTCCTTCCTCTAGGGTACACTAGTGTTATGGTTATTACCCTCTAACTACCTTGCCTACTATCCTACCCTCCTTTCCCCCTCTTCTTCCCTCCTTCTTATCTACTCCTTAGTTTCCCTTACTAGTACAAATTGTTACACGAATCCCTATTTAATAATCCACCTTACTATCCTCTTTAGGTCTTCTTTGCTTTAGATTAGCTTGTTATATTCCCTTTCCATTGCTTTTAGTCTCTAATCACTTCTACCTTCTAACTATTAGGGGTAGACTAGTAGCATATGCTTAGGGTTCTAAGATTAGTAGCTATATTGGCAAGCTCTGCTTTCGATTCCCGGGACGTTTCTTCTAAACAAGTAAGATCTAAGTCTAATATGTTTAGATCTAATTTAGATAGCTAGGCTTGCTTCGGCCCT